>CANXYI010708113.1:0-14876 GCA_948208565.1 Hura crepitans
TTTAAAAGCCTATAAAAAATTAGATGCAAGAATAATTAAAAGTTTGGACATAATAAGGCCCAAGTTTAAGAACCTTAATTTTCCCAAAACCCTAATTTTTTGGACTTTTCATTTGCAAATAGGTCTCAAGCCCATTTGCTCATTTCTTCTTCTCAATTCATCTTCTAGTGATATCTCATATCATTAGAAAATTCAATTCATTGAATCTTCCTTCAACTCCTTTTATGTTTGTGATCCTATGGGTTTCCAAAATAGTTTGGCAGTATATAATGAATTAGAGTCCAAGTCCAACTACGACTCTATAGCATTAATCTTATTGAATCAATATCAATTCACTAATTGATATATCACTTGTTTGCAAGTTAAGAGAGGCATCTAGCCATGCATGATGACTACCTTAGAGATAAAAAGTCAAGTGGTTTGACTTAACCCCCATATATAGTAATAGTGCAATAAACTCTTTTCACCATCTTTTATCTCATCTAGTTTTGAGTATGGACTTGTGTCAACTCATAGCTTAACTAAGTATATCTAAGACTTGAATAGGTTGTTCTAATAATTCACCTTTATTCCTAAAATGCCTTTAGTGAATCCCATTCATGCATGGCATTTTGCCTTGGCTAGAGATTCTTGAATGTAGGTTACTCATCATAATTGTGAGACAAAATCCCCATTATAATCTAGGGTGGTGAATCCTTTGTTGATTACAGGCCTATCTTCAAATATGTTATGAGATACCTAAGCACCTTACTATGTATAATTCTTGTTAGAAGTAAAATTTTTAAAGTCAAAGTAAGTCAATCCATATTTAAGATAGTGATCTCAAGTCTAAGGATACTTGTACCACTAGTATGATAAGATACTTTCCCTAACATAGATTAAGTATCCATGTGAAGATCTCATAGTGGGTCTCTAATGTACTTACTTCCCAAGTAAGCATCCTTATGTTAACTTCAAGTATCTCTATGCTTACAACTTATGAGAACTATAACTTGATCAAATCAAGAAGTGTAACATGTGCTAATCTTTCTACATTAACAATGTCCCATCTTGTTAATACTATGATCTAAGATACTTAGGTATATCATATTTGCATGCAATAAGAATCTCACATCAAGAACACTTTATGATTTTCTCTACACTGTAATTATATACTGGAGACTTTGTAATATAGTTTACTACATTACAAATAATTATAAGTAATGTATAAAAGTACCATGATATAAAGAGAAATGCTTTATAGTATGAAATCACATGGTTTAAATACAAGAATACTACTTTATTACATGAGCTTTAAGGCATACCTCTAATAATCTCCCACTTACACTAAAGCTAATCACCCATATACCTAATGCCCATAGCATTTACATGTTGATCAAACTTTCCTTGTGATAGTGCATTTATAAGAGGATCAGCTGTGTTTTGATTTATAGGGACCTTTTCAATTTTCACATTCTATATACTAATGATCTCTCTAATTTGATGGTAGTGCCGAAGAACATGTCTGGATTATTGATTAGATCGTGGTTCACAAGCTTGTGCAATAGCCCTATTATTATCATAATATAGTGGCATTGGATCAACAATATGTGGAACCACTCCAAGTTCTTCAATGAACTTTTTAATCCAAATGTCTTCCTTAGCTGCATCAAAAGCTGCTATGTATTTGGCTTTGGTGGCAGAATCCATAGTTGTATCCTATTTAGAACTCTTCCTGACAACTACTCTTCCACACATAATGTATATGTATCTAGATTGAGAATTACAATCATCTCTATCAGACAAGAAGCTAGCATTAGTATACCCATTAACTTGTATATCTCCTTCTCTATAAATCAAGAATAAATCCTTAGTTCTTCTATGTATTTAAGGATATTCTTCATAGCCACCTAATGTTCCTCCCTATAAATAGATTGGAATCTGCTCATGACACTCAGAGCAAATTCTACGTCGGGTCTCATACATAACATTGCATATATGATATATCTTATAACCAAAGCATATGGGATCCTACTCATACACTCTCTCTCCACTTATGTCTTGGGAGACATAGATTTAGAAAGGTGTTTTCCATGCAATATAATAATATAACCTTTCTTGGAGAGATCCATGCTAAACCTCTTTAGCAATTTTTCTATGTACATCGACTGTGAAATACTAAGCAACCTTCTAGATCTATCTCTATAGATTCTAATCCCTCAGATGTATATTGCTTCTCTAAGGTTTTTCGTAGAGAATTATTTACTCACCCAAATCTTGGCTTACTAGAGGATAGAGACATCATGTCTTACTAGTAGTATGCCATCTATATACAACAATAGAAAAATGATTACACTCCTACTAATCTTCTTGGAAACATATGGTTTATCCATGTTTTGTGACAAACCAAGCTCTTTGATTATCTAATCAAAATTGATGTTCCAGCTCCTAGATGTTTACTTTAATCTATAGCTAGATCTTTAAAGCTTGTATACCTAATTGCCATCTTTTGATGTAAAACCTTTAGGTTGTGTCATATACACTTCCTCTAATAATTTTCTATTAAGGAAAGCTATCTTTTTATCCATTTGAAAAATCTCATAATCGTAGTGAGCAGTAATGGCAAGTAGAATTTGAATGGATTTAAGCATTGCAACTAGAGAAAACGTTTCATCAAAGTCAATTACTTGTCTTTGATAATAGTTTTTTTGCTACCAATCGAGTTTTATAGATAATCACATTCCCTTTCATGTCATTCTTCTTCTTTAAGGCCCATTTGCACCCAATGGGTTTTATCCCTTTAGGTAGATTAACCAAGGTCTATACCCAATTATAATACATGGAATCCATTTCAAATTTCATGGCCTTAAGCCATGAGTATGATTCTAAACTCTTAGAAAGCTCCTTATAACTAGTAGGCTCATGGTCTTTTACTCTAGTAACTTTCTTATCTTGGTCAATCAGAAATCCATATCTCTTTGGAATAGTTTTAACGTTAGTAGATCATCTAGGAACTTCTTTTTCCATAGGTTCTTCTATCACCTCATTACTATGTGTAATAAAATTATGATCAGTCAGTTGATATATTTCAATTTATGGATCTTGAACTTTATCAAGTTCAATTTTAGTCACTTTATCTTTAATGAGAAACTCTTTCTCTAAAAAGATTACATGCATTGAAATAAACACCTTTTTGTTCTAAAGGATGGTAGAAGTAGTATCCCAAAGTTTCCTTTAGATACCCCACAAACAAGTATTTGTTAGACTTAGCCTCAAGCTTATCTAACATTATTCTCTTTATTTATGCAATGCATCCTCATACCTTGATATGTGAAAGAATAGGTTTGTTGTTATACCATATCTCATATGCTGTAATATCAATCGACCTTGATGGAACTTTATTCAAAATATAAACAATAGTTTCCAGTGCATACCCTTAGAAGGACTTAGGTAAGTATATAAGGCTCATCATGGATCAAACCATATCTAATAGAGTTTGACTTCTCCTTTTAGATACACCATTATGCTGAGGTGTATATGGAGGAGTCCATTGAAATAATATACCATTATCTCTTAGATAACCCTAGAATTCTTAACATAAGTATTCACCCTTTTGATCAGATCAAAGTGTTTTAATACTTTTGCTAAGTTGATTCTCAACCTCATTTCTAAATTCTTTGAACTTTTCAAAGGCTTTGGACTTGTAATTTATCAAGTACAAATATCTATATCGTGAGTGATCATAAATAAAGGTAATGGCGTATAAGAAACCTCTATATGCATGTGTTGTTATTGGACCACATACATCTATATGTATGAGTTCTAATAACTCACTTGCTCACTCGCCTTTCTAAAAAAAGGTGATTTTGTCATCTTACCTAATAAATAGGACTCACATATATAATATGATTCATAATCAAATAATCCTAAGCTACCCTCTTTATGTAACTTAGTCATACATTTGTCATTTATATTGCTAAAGCAATAATGCCACAATTAAAATGGTATTAGGTTATCTATCTTGGATCTTTTTGTACTAATGTTATGCACTTCTTTATCTTTATTCGAAATATAAATTCTACTACTCATTAATCCTAGGCAATAAAATGCATTATTCAAGTAGATAAAACAACTTTTGTTTTTCTCCATCATGAACAATAGAAAAATAAATTGTTTAAGAAATGCTAGTAAAGAAAATGGACTCAAATAATTAAAAATTCATCATAAACATTAAATCTAACAACGTTTCGTAATTTACCTTAAAAAGATGATAATAGATTACTTTCATGAGCTCTTCTCATTAGCTTGCTACAAACCACAATTATCCTTTTCAAGGAACATGTCCAAGGTAATCCACATAAGAAGTCTTCAAAAGAGATCAACTTGTGCTTCCAAATGCTAGTAGGAATTACAAACGGATGAATGAATAAGAAGAAAAGTGTGTTTTAATTATTCTATGTGAAATTCTCTATAAGAATTTCCCCATATGGTGGTTGTTGCAAAAAAGATTATTTATATCATAAATTATCCTTATTTATTTCAAATTTTAAAACTTAAAACCTACACTAAGTTGGACCAGAATGGACATAACAATTAGGCCATTCGTTATCCTATGCGTATAAGCCTTTTAATGGGCTTATAGACAATTTGCTTTGGCCCCCACTATTATTTATCCTATGCAGCACTCTTAGACCACATTTTGGATTAATAATTACTCTAATTTAAGGCCTTTTCAATGTTTTAAAAGCCCATAAAAAATCATACACAAGAATAATTAAAAGTTTCGACTCAACAAGGCCTAAGTCCAAAAACCCTTATTTTATAAAAACCTTGATTTTTTGAACTTTTCATTTACAAGTGGGTCCCAAGCCCATTTGCTCATTTCTTCTTCATAATTCATATTCCAATGATATATCATATCATTAAAAAATTCAATCTCATTGAATCTTCCTCAAACTCCTTTTATTTGTGTGACCCTATGGGTTTCTAAAACACCTTAGCAGTATACATTGAATAAAAGTCCTATTCCATATGGGACTCTATAGATTCAATCTTAATGAATCAATATCAATTCAATAATTGATATATCACTTGGATACAAGTCAAGAGAGGTATCTAGCCATGCATCATAACTACCTAAGTGCTAGAAAGTGAAGTGGTTTGACTTAAACCTTCCATAAAGAGTTACGGTGCAATAAACTCATTTCACCATCTTTTATCTCATCCAGTTTTGAGTATGGACTTGTGTTAACTCATAGCTTAACTAAGTATGTCTAATTAAGCCCTAAATGTATTATTCTAATAATTTCACATTCATTCTCAAAATTCACTTAGTGATTCCTATTCATATATGGCACTTTGCTCTAACTTGAGATTCTTGAATATAGTTTACTCATAAGAATTGTGAGATAAACTTCCCATTATATTTTAGGGAGGTGAATCCTTTGTTGATTACTACCCTATCTTTAAATATGTCATGCCATACCCAAGAACCTCACTATGTATACTTTTTGTTTAAAATAAAAGCTTTAGAATCAAAGTATGCCACTTCATATTTAAGATAGTTCGTGATCTCAAGTCTAAGTAAACTTGTACCACCGATATAATGATATATTTTCACTGACATAGATTATGTATCCATATAAAGATCTCATGGTGCATCTTCTATGTACTTATTTTCCAAGTAAGCATCCATATGTTAACTCTAAGCATCTCTATGCTTGCAACTTATGAGAACTACTGCTTGATCTAATAAAAAAGTATAACATGTGCTGATCTATCCATATTAATAATGTCCCATCTTGTTAATACTATGTTCAGGGATATTTAGGTATATCACATTTGCATGCAATAAGAATCTCACATTATGAACACTTTATGATTTCCTCTATACTGTGATTTTATATTAAGGACTTTATAACATGGTTTAAGACCTTGTAAATAATTATAAGTAATATATAAATGTGCCATGATATAAAAAGAAATGGCTTTTACATTAAATCATAAGGTTTAAACACATGAATATAACCATATTACATAAGCTCTAGGGCATACATCTAACGGTCTCCCACTTTCACTAGAGCCAATCACCCATGTACTTAATGCCTATTACATTTACATGTTGATCAAACTTCCCTTATGATAATGCCTTTGTGAGAGGATCAGCTTTGTTCTGATCTGTGGGGACCCTTTCAATTTTTACATCCTATTTACCAATAATCTCTCTAATCAAATGGTTGTGCTAAAATACATGTTTAGATCATTGATGAGACTGTAGTTCTCGAGCTTATGCAATAGCCTTATTGTTATCACAATACAAAGGTTTTAGATTAACAATGCTTGGAACCACTCCAAGTTCAGAATGAACTTCATAATCCAAATGGCTTCTTTATTTGCATCGAAAGCTGTTATGTACTTGACTTTGGTGGTAAAATCTACAATCATATTCTATTTGGAACTTTTCCAAAAAAACTACTCTTCTACACATAATGTATACATATCCAAATTGAGATTTATAGTCATCTATATCGAATTGAACGCTGGCATCAGTATGCCTACTAACATGTAGATCTCCTTCTCCATAAATCAAGAATAAATCCTTAGTCCTTCTTAAGTACTTAACGATATTTTTGATAACCACCCAATGTTCCACTCCATAATTGGATTTGAATTTGCTTATGACAATCAGAGCAAAAGCTATATCAAGTTTTGTACATAACATAGCATTTTACCTATATACATAGAATGTGAAAGACTAAGCAACCTTCTGGATATATCTTTATAGATCTTGATCCCTAATATATAGGTTGCTTTTCTAAGGTTTTTCATGGAGAATTATTTACTTAACCAAATCTTGATTGACTTGAGGATAGAGATGTTATTAACTATTATTAGTATGTTATCTACATACAACTTAAGAAAAATGATTGCACTTCTTCTGACTTTCTTGTAAACACATGGTTTATCCATGTTCTATGAGAAATCAAACTCTTTAGTAGTCTCATTAAAATGGATGATCTAGTTCCTACTTTAATCCATAAATGGATCTTTAAAACTTGTAGACTTGATTGCCATCTATAGATGTAAAACCTTCAAGTTGTGTCATATACACTTCCTCTAACAATTTTTCATTAAGGAAAGTTATCTTTACATCCATTTGCCAAATCTCATAATCTTAATGAGCAATTATGGCAAGCAAAATCCAAATGGATTTAAGAATTGCAATTAGAGAAAAGGTTTTATGAAAGTCAATCCCTTGTCTTTAATGATAGCCTTTTTGCTACGAATCGAGCTTTACAAGTAATCACATTACCATCCATGTTGGTTAATAGGCTTTATCCTTTTAGGTGGATCAACCAAGGTCCATACCTTGTTATCATACATGGAATCCATTTTTGATTTCATAGCTTTAAGCCATGAGTCTAATTCTGAACTATTTAGAACCTCCTTATAACTAGTGGGTTCATAGTCCTCTACTATGGTTTCTTCCTTATACTAGTCTATAAAAAGTCTATATCTATCTGGAATAGTCTTGATCCTAGTAAATCATTTAGGAACTTGTGTTTCCATATGTTCTTCTATTATCTCATCACTCTAAGTAATAGAACTAGGATAAGTCAGTTGATCTGCTTTAAATTTTGGATCTTAAACTTTATCAAGTTTAACTTTACTCTCATTGTCTTTCATAAGAAACTCTTTCTATAAAAAGACTGCATGCTTTAAACACAAACACATTTTATCGCAAAAGATGATGTAAGTAGTATCCCAAATTTTCCTTTAGATACCTCACAAATAAGCGTATGTCAAACTTAGATTAAAGCTTATTTGACATTATTCTTTTCAGATATTCAAGGTATCCCCATACCTTGATATGTGAAAGAATAGTTTTCTTGTTATACCATATCTTATATGGTGTAACATTAACCAAATTTGATGAAACTTTATTTAAAAGATAAACAATAGTTTCCAATGTATAACCCAAAAATGATCTAGGCAACCCTACAAAGCTCATCATAGAATAAACCATGTCCAACAAGATTTGATTTCGCTTTTAAGATACACCATTATGCTATGGCATATATGAAGGAGTCAATTAAGATAACATACTATTATCTCTTAGATAACTCTAAAATTCATGACATAAGTATTCTCCATCTCAATTTGATCGGAGTATTTTAATACTTATGTCAAGCTATTTCTCAACTTCATTTTTGAATTCTTTGAACTTCTCAAACTTTTTAAATTTGTACTTCATCAAGTACGCATGCCCATATCTAGAGTAATCATTATTAAATGCAATGAAATAGAGAAACCCATCTCTTGCATGTGTAGTTATAGCTCTACATACATTTATATGTATAAGGTCAAAAAGCCCACTAGGATGTTCACCTTTTCCATTAAAAGGTGCCTTTGTCATTTTGCTTAATAAATAGGACTCACGTATTCCAATTTGATTCATAATCAAATGAACCTAAGTAACCAAAATTATGTAACTTAGACATGCGCTTCTCATTTATATAGCCTAAATGATAGTGCCACAAGAAAGATGGTTTCAAGTTATCCACCTTTTGTCTCTTGGTATTAATATTATAGAGTTCCTTTTGATGATCAATAACATAAATTCCATTAACATTAAATCCTTAACAATATAAAACATTATTTTTATAAATTAAGCAACCTCAGCTCTTATTAATGTTAATATTAAAATCTTATTCAACAAGACAAGACAAAGAAATAATGTTCTTGTTTAAGGAAGGAACAAAATAACAATTATAAAGTTCCAATATAAGTTGCAAAGGCAAATACAGACGATACATGCCTACAGCTAATGCAGCAACTCTTGCTCTATTTGCTACATTTAGGTCTATATCACCCTTACTTGTATTAATGTCAATAATATTAATACCTGAAGTTGAAGCATCACATGCTCTTTCTTCATTAGAGACACAAGGTAAGCTTTCCAGTTCTTGCTTTTAAGATTAGTCTCTTTCCACTCCATGGGCTTTTATCTAATTAGACTATAATTTCTATTCCTAATAAAAAAATTCTTGATAAGATTTACCATGTTTTTGTGATTATAGAATTAACTCTTAATTCTAATCTATCATAAAATTATGGAATTGAAGCCCAACACTTTCAACGCTTGAAGTGTCCTCTATTATATTCAAATGAAATAATGTCTTAGATATTACATATTTTTTATTTCATAAGATGATATTTGATTATTTGTGCATCATATGCCCATACTCTTTCTAAAGGTTAAGAGATATAAAGGCAATCATATTGCCATCCCCATTCTCTTTTGAAAAAGCTTCCAACTCCCAGTTGGAATTTTCATCAATCAAATGAGGTGGAACATATGTATCCAACACATATCTATTTTCTCACTTCTAAGAACTATTCTCAAATTTTGAAGTCATTTTAGTCAATATTAGTGTAAATTCAAGTTAAAAGACATTATGGTGGTGATGTATGTGGAAATGAAAGCATGTTAGCATATGATCATGTATATGTATACAATAATTTCAAGGCCTTTAAAATGCATATTACTTCCACTATTTTATTATGAACCAATAGTCCTCACTAATTAATCCAAAAAAGCTCATTGGAAGCTTTCCTAGTGTGTCATTATCCATTTTGGTTAATGTCAAATCCTTGAGTATACTCAACAAGCCCAATTATTAACTAAGTGTTAGGCATCATATGCTAATAACATCATATGCAACTACTGATCATTGGGTCACCAACACTTGATGCATATGTATCATAGACATATTTCCCTAATCTTGCCTCATGGTCATTAGCCTTAAGTATGCTCAACAAACTAATAATCCTGCTAAGACAGACCCATTAATATGATTAAACATATCTAATATAGCATGGACTTGAATATGCTTAACAACCTAACACTAAAGAGAACTCTAGTTTAACTCATATTAACAAAAGGCTTGTAAGTCATATATTATCAAGGGATTTCATTTAATTAAGTCTCATTAAGGTTGCATACTTTAGTATGCTCATGCAAAAGGATTTCACTTGCTTTTGCATGTATATGCATATTTAATCTCATTAAATCACATATATGCTATTTAATCACATTAATTATATGATCTAGCTATAGAGTTTTACTACATTGATTTCCTTGAGCCAAAGGAAAACAATTTGGGCTAGACCCTAGGTAGTTATGCATGAATTAAAAACCCAACAAGAAATAAAAGAACACTTTTATCTATTTCTTCTTGGTCCTTCTTGGTGGGCCTTCTTCTTCATTTTTGCTCTTTGTATTTCTTCATCCTAATTTAACCCTATGTAATCAAATTACATATCATATAAATTAGAAAACCTCACATTACATATGAGGGGAATTAGATGAGAAGAGAAATATAATAAAAAATAAAAGAAAATGCTGGGACATGCAGGCCCAATTTAACCAAAGAAAAAAGTCACACAATGCAGATCAATCTCATTAGTCTTTGTTCATAACTAGTTATCATGACAAACATACACTTTTAACATGCATTTCTAATGTATAAGATTAACTTGTAATTTTCATATCCCGTAAGGTTGAATTTAGTTTATTTTGCAACTCTTGCAAAATTAACATTCCATGTATACTTAGCTTTATGAAATTTTAAATATGGAAATTAATCTCATTAATCCAATTAATCAAATTAATTCCATAGTTAAATATCCTTTCTAATTTAGAAAACATTTCTAAAAAGGAAAAATTTTCAATCTAATTAAAAATTATTTTTGAGATTCTCAGGTTACATATGCTTGAAAATGTTGATGTTCTTCTAACTATTGGTCCAATCAATAACTAATTTGCAAATTTAATTATTTAATCCAATAAATTAATTAAATTTACATCAATTCCAATAAAATCTTGGAAATATTTAGTTTGAAATTTTGAATTGCACTAATGCCAAAAATCCAATTTCTAACATTTACCAATAAACCAATTTGCATTTTTTTGTAAAATAATTATTCCAAATGATTTTGGACCAATTCCAGTAAGCATGAACATATAAAATCATATACAATAACCAATAAAATTAATTCAAATTAATTAATCCAATTAATCAACTAAAAAATAATTTATTAATCACTATCGATAGCGAATATGGTATATGTTCATATAACTGTTCTAAAACTACGAATCCAATTCACATGCAATTAGTTTTGGGCATTCAAAATATTAAAATTAACTTCATAATTATCCAATAATTATGAACAAATACTTTCGCAATTGAAAGGAAGTAAAATCAAATTTTGACAGCATTAATAAAATCTTAATCAATTTTATAAGAGCTATAAACTAAAATTATTTTCAAATAATTCTTTTAATTATCAAATAAAATTTAATTTTATTAATCAACTCTAGAATTATTTTTCAATCCCTAAAGAACTTAAAAAAAATAATTTGGGATTGTAAAATTAAAAGAAATCATTAAAAAAATTGACCTAGTTTAGCCATTTTTTGTAGTGAAAAAAGAGCTTAAAAATTATGTTTAATGATTTTTTTTAAAATAAATAATAAAATTTAATTTAATTGGACAACTTTAGAATTAAATTACATCCCTTAAAAATCTAGAAAAAATAATTTAGGGCTGAAAACATTAAAAATATGGACTAAATAAAATTTTCCAAAACTAGTCGATATATGTTGTCAAAACTTGAGTTTAATGTTTAATTAATTATTTAAATTATCAAATAAAATCAAATTTTATTAATCAGTCATAGATTCAAACTTTATTCTTTTTAGAACCTAAAAATAAAATTTGGGACTAAAAATAATTAAATAATGAATCAAAACAAATAGTAACATTATAGTCGACTAGCATAATAAATTTTCACAATTTTGGTTCATTTAAGCATATAAAATCCTAAAAATTCACAAAGCAAGAAATAAAATTATTTCTAATCAATTTTAATTCAAATATAACCATTAAAAAAAGAATAAAACCAAAAAACATACAAAAAATACAAACCAAAATTTTAAAGCTTAATTATGGGATATCGACAAATTGCAATAGTTTTCAAGTTTTCGATATAACCAGGCTCTGATACCATTGTTGGTTTCCATGGACTCATGCACAGTAGAAATAAAACATCTATGGAACCTTAGAAAAGGTTGGAAGATTGAAAAATTGAAAAAAAAAATTATTTATATTAGAGAAAATCACCTAATAAGAATTTACCGTAAAATCTCTATGCGATTCCAATATGCAGCTTTCCTTTTCTTTTGCTCTTCTCACTGGGTTGTCGCAAACCACAGTGATCCTTAGTTGGAAACACCTCCAAGATAATCCACATAAGAAGTTCTTAGAAGAGAGAAACTTGAAAATCTAAGTGCTAGTAGGATTTTTAAGCGGATGAAGGAAGAAGAAAAAATTTGTGTATTTTAAATTATTCAATGCAGTAATTTCTACTATAGAAAATATGCGTATGGTGGCTATAGCTATAAGGGTTATTTATACTTTAAATAAACCCCTTTTAGGTCAGATTTTGACACTCAAAATAAGCCCTAAGTTAGACCAGAATAGACTCACCAATTGGGCCCCTTTTTTATCCTATGCGTATAAGCCTTTTAATGGGCTTATGTTCAATCTGCTTTGGCCCCACTTTCATTAATCCTATGTGGCACTCCTAGGCCTAATTTGGATTAATAATTACTCTAATTTAATGCCTTTAACCTTTTAAAATCCCATTAATTTTCATATGTAATAACAATTAAAATTTGGACTCAACAAGGCCTAAGTCCAAAAACCCTAATTGTCCAAAAATCCTTATTTTCTAGACTTTTCATTTGCAAGTTAGCCCTAAGCCAATTTGCTCATTTCTTTTTCTTAATTCATCTTTCAATGATATCTCATATCATTAGAACATTCAATCTCATTGAAACTTCCTCAAACTCCTTTTATGCACGTGACCTTATGGGTTTCCAAAACAACTTGACAGTACATAGTGAATTAGAGTCCTAGTCTAACTAGGACTTTATAGATTTAATCTTATTGAATCAATATCAATTCACTAATTGATATATCACTTGTATACAAGTCAAGAGAGGCATCTAGCCATGCATCATGACTACCTAAGTGCTAGAAAGTCAAGTGGTTTGACTTAACCCTTCCATATACAATTACAGTGTAATAAACTCCTTTTATCTTCTTTTATCCCATCTAGTTTAGAGTATGGACTTGTGTTAACTCAAAGCTTAATTAAATATGTCTAATTATTCCCTAAACATATTATTCTAATAATTTCATCTTTATTCCAAAAATGCCCTTTGTGAACCCTATTCACACATGGCATCTTACTTTGGCCAAAGATTCTTAAATAAAGATTACTCATCATAACTGTGAGATAAACTCCCCACTATAATCTGGGGTGGTGAATCCTTTATTGATTACTACCTTATCTTCAAATATGTCATTCCATACCTAAGCTCTCTATGTATACTTTTTATTCAAAGTAAAAGCTCTAAAGTCAAAGTATGTCACTCTATATTTAAGATAGTGATCTCAAGTCTAAGGATACTCGCACCACTGATATGATGAGATACTTTCACTGACATAAATTAAGTATTCGTGTGAAAATCTCATAGTGGGTCTCCGATGTACTTACTTCCCAATTAAGCATCCACATGTTAGCTCCAAGCATCTCTATGTATATAGCTTGTGAGACCTACTGCTTGATTAAACCAAGAAGTATAACATGTGTTAATCTATCCATATTAATAATGTCATATCTTGTTAATACTATGATAAGGGATATGTAGGTATATCACATTTGTATGCAATAAGAATCTCATATCATGAACACTTTATGATTTCCTCTACACTATGATTTTATACTAGGGACTTTATAACATGGTTTATGACATTGTAAACAATTATAAGTAATACATAAAATACCATGATATAAAGAGAAATTCTTTTTACATTAATTCACAAGGTTTAAACACATGAATATAACCCTATTACATAAGCTTTAGGGCATACATCTAATAGAAGAAAGGGCAAAGATCATATCACAATATTCCCCCACTAGTTTTTATGTTAGAATCTAATTTTTTAGAATAGGTGGTGCTCCAACACATTTATAGTACTTTCTATACATGTGAGATTAGTGAGAGTGTTATGGTATAAGATAGACTTTAGGAAGAAAGTGAAAGAGAGAAAAAAGAGAGTCAAAATTGATTTTAAAAGAAAAGTCAGTATCGAGGAGTGTAATAGGACCTCTAGTATTCGAGATGATTTTAGCTCAGAATCTGAAGGGGTAATAAGTGAGAGTGATAGGAATGAGGGAGCTCGGTTGGTGACCCATAGTGGTTATATAGTACTAGAAGTGCCATCCAAGGACAAAGAAAAGGAATCTAAGGTCGAAAACTCATTTGTGAAGGACATGTGGATTAAACAATTAAAGAAAATGCCTGCCCAAGTATCTATTTGGGATTTGCTTATGAGCTCTCAAGAACATCATTGTAAGATGGCCCAAGCCTTAACTAGCACTCAAGTATCTACTCTTGCCACACCTTAAGAAGTCTTAGAAGTTCTATAAGGGAAGAAGAAGGAAGTTATTTCTTCTAATGACCATGAACTACCTATTAAGGGAAGAAGTCATAATAGGCCTTTGTTCATAAGAGCCAAAGTGAATGGAAAAAGGATGTCCTATTGCATGGTGGATGATGGCTTATCTTTGAATGTTTGTCACTCAAGATATTAGTTAGGCTGGGAATGAAAGAGGCTAATTTAACTCCATCTGAGTTGGAAATTTGTTCTTATGACAGTAGCACTAGAAAGCCAAAAGGCACTTTTATAGCTAAAGTTAAGGTAAGGCCTATTATTGATGATGCTATGTTCACTGTGTTGGACATACCTACTAACTTTGCCTTG
>CANXYI010708147.1:0-12435 GCA_948208565.1 Hura crepitans
AGAACTAATAAATAGTGACCTTAGTTAGGGTTATATTGGGATAACTCTGGGAATTGCTCGGATAGACTTGAAAATATCATACCTTAAAGCTCAAAAATTCTAACGAGTCTATTGGAGAAGGAATTTTAATATTCTAAGGTAATTTGATATTTTTAAAAATTTTTTAATTAAGTTGGTGAATAGTAACCCTAGCTCTCGAAGGAATTTTAAGCTGCAAATTTGTGGCACGCTTAATGATATAATCGAGAATTTTTGGAAATGGAATCATGATTTTTAGAGGTCCAGATAAATTATTTGCAATTTTCAAATTTTAAAAGGAAATAGAATTAATTTAGGCCGTCTGATCAACAAGTGGTGCGATCGGGGCCATACATCTTACTAGTGTACATAAGTGTACATGTGTACTTATGTATGGAATAAAAGGAAGCCATCTTCTCCCTTTATGCCATGAAAGTCGATGTTATTTCTCCCTCATCCCTCTCCCATTTTTTGCTTCTTTCTCTCTCCTCCCACCACTAAATGCCTCAAAATTTATATAGATCTTAACCTTTATGACTCTCAAAAGCTACTCTAACTGATAAAAATGGAAAAGCATTCTTAGAAACGAAGATGTGAGCACTTGATTAATAATGCACTTTTAGTGGGTAAGGGATTTCTCCCAAGGTTTGTCATTTTTCTTAAAGAGTATTTGAGGTGTAGATGTCATATATGAAAAGAGATTTCAATTTGGAGCTATGTGTAATTTTGTAGGATTTTTTAAAGGAGGAACCTAATTATGGCATATTGAGAAATAGTAGAGAATGGTGGAGGAAGATGGAAATGGTGGTTCTGGAATGGCTTCCACATGATTGGGAGCCCACTATAAGTGAATTTAATAGAAACATACTTTGTATGTTAGAGAAATGTAAGATTGAAGTTATGTGTGTCTCTGTGCATGGAAGTTATGGGTGTATAGGTATGCATAGTGATATGGATGTGTTATGCTTGCTATGATGTGTAATTAAAGGATATAAGATGATATGGATGTGAGTTGTATGTGTAATCATGTGATGCACGTATGACCAAGTGTATATCATGTATGGCATGGTATGTGTACAAGTGTATGGCTTGGATGCATGGGACTTTAAGATGGTAACATGATGTATAACATGGGAATGATATGGAATGTGGAGATAATTACACAGCTTTAGGCAAAAAGGTGATAAGATATGAGGTAAAGATGATGTATATGGGTTTGACATGTGAGGATATGGCATATAATAAATATAGTTTAAAATGTTAGGAGAACATTTAAGAAGTTAACTGGGATATGTTGTTCAAAGATCTTAGGTTAGAAAGGATGGCTAGGTATGGTAAGATAAACTTAATGTTGGATGGTGTAGACTACTTTAAGGCATAATGGCTTGAGGTGAAGGAAGAGTGAAATTGACTAGGAGATTAGTGGAAGGAATTACCCAATGTATAATAACATTTATGTAAAAAGGCCGGTAAATGTCAAAAACTATAACTAGATGAAATAGGCTAATAATTGTGTCCCATTAACCTAAACATAATTTAAATAAATACTTAGTGAAGAAGAGAAAAGATAAGTTGATTTAATTTAGAAATAGAGTTGGAAAATAGAGTTGTAAAATGGTTCAAGAGCTGAAGGAATAAATTATATGGCAAGGCAAGATACTATTAGCATATAAATAGTGAATGGGCAAAAATTGAAAGAACCAACAAATGGTAACTTTGTGGAATCGAGGTATAAAATGGAGAGTATAATTAACAGAGTATTAGGCATATTTGCATGGTATAATTATTATAAAGAATTCTGTAAAGACATATTGAGCAAAATATTAAACAATACAAGAAATAAAACATCATTACAATTATAAGAATAAAAAGGGCAAATTACTAAACTTGGGAAAATAAGTTGTCGTACTCTAATGAAAGGAAGAAGTAATATAGAACTAAAGGGTAAAATATTTTAAGATAAATGAAAGTAAGGTAAAATGAGTGTACTATGGCAGGAGAAAAAAGTTAACACAAGATACAAGATGAGATAAAAAGAAAATCGAATGATATTAATAAAAGGAATGAAACTTGAGATAAGGATATGGTAACTTAATGAAACTGAAGGGACATTAAAAGGATAACTTAAATTATAAATTAAACTAGTTGACAAAATGAAGATAATACGTTTCTGTTATGGATATCCTAGGTAATGGAAATAATGGTCATGAAAATAAATAATATGGAATGTGGGTTACTAGTTAAGTATAATTTTAACTGGTTAACTAGGGATTAACAGCTACTAGAGGCTGAGTTTGAATAAATTTTGGCTTATGCATGATAAGTGTAGCTGCTAATTATTTATTTGAGCCTACACACTTTGGGTGTTAGGAGGTCTATGGACTGATCCCTGCTACCCACTTATAGATATTGCGAGGTCCCATAGGACTAATCCATGTTATCCAACAGCTATGCTGCTTGTGATGATATGTATTAGGATATTAGGAGCCCCCACAGGATTAGTCTCTGCTATCCCTTTTGTAGATATTGGGAGGTCTATGGA
The DNA here is from genome assembly GCA_948208565.1 of Hura crepitans. Lineage (NCBI taxonomy): Eukaryota > Viridiplantae > Streptophyta > Magnoliopsida > Malpighiales > Euphorbiaceae > Hura > Hura crepitans. The sequence goes on from CANXYI010708147.1 coordinate 2,561, forward strand.
CTGATCCCTACTATTTACCTTTTTGATATTAAGAGGTTTTAAGGAACTGATCCCTATTATTAGACGAAGGGTGTGTATAAACACTGGGCTAAAAAATGTGGGCCACTGTGTAGGTTGGTATTTGTCCAGTTCTCGGACCAGGTAGGTGCAACTACTGAGGCCCAAAATGGGGGCCACTGCAAAATGTGATTCCCATTATCTAGTGGTTAGGAGTTTTTCCTGAACCTTAAGGGTGTAAGCGGAATAAGTAAAGAACTTGAATGGATTTAATGACATTAATAAAAGAACTAATACCTTAGCAATCATAATTGAGCTAATGTATGAATAAAGTTAATAAAAATAAGAGATAAGCTATAAGAAGAGACTCAATAAACACATGTACTTTTAGGTAGGAATCCTAAAGAAAGTGAAGAACTAATGGAACTAAGATGGAGAATAAAAGTATACAGTAAGAGGTAAGTAATAAAAAGAGAATAAACTGTAAGACCTTCATAAACACACCTTGAAGGAACTACCTAAGTAAAGTAAGGCATATAGTATCCTCCTCATAACAAAGAGAAAAAGGGATTAATCGGGTGAACTTAATAAATAATGGTGAGAATAAATGGATAAATCGTGTAAACCAGGTAACTTAACTATGGTGAAAGTTAATGGCATAAAGATATATTAATGTAACTCATGAGTAGGCAAAGATGGAAATAGCCTTTGCAAACCTAAGTTAAAGATCCATATGAGGTAATATGAGAAAGTATAATAAATAGTATTAAAGCATTACTCTAGGAGAAATTGGAAAGGGCAGAGAGTTATGATAGAAAAATTGGTGTAGTAAGTGCATAACTTTAAGGATTGATTGTGTGCATGATTGTGTTTATGATACAATGTATGTTTGGTCAAATTCATCACTGAATGTATACTCAGCATATCGATTGTCGATGTGCAGGCAATAGATTAGTATGATGAGGATGACTAGCAGTGCAACCAAAGACTATCGAGGTATGATGTTATCTTATTAAATTATGATGCTTTAGTAGATGAATGCACTCATGCATGTTACTATAGGTAATTAGGTGATGTGATGTCTAGACAGTTAGTGTATTAGCCTATAGCTAAGTATAAGGAGAGCCTAGCTATAGTGAATAGCCTAGGCTGATAATTAGTGATAAGATTAGGCATGTGAGTGTCATATGCCTAGGAGGTTCACCATAGATCATTGAATCCTATAAAAAAAATTTTCACACTGAATAGGATCAACATGAGTAGAAGTTAACCAAAAGGCCCTTGGGCTCACCGGAAGTAGCACTCTTTGCCTGTTTCCTTTGGGAATAGGCAAAGGGTGTTACATTTAGTTGTATAAAAGCAAGTTTAGGGAGTCCTAAGTAGTAATGAATAAGTGCTATAGGAATTTCTAGATGGGGACAGTTGCTATGCTGCTAGTACATAAAGATTGTTGATAAATTATTGGTGAAATGACTATGTGAATTCCTTGGACAAAAGAAATAGTCGGCAAAAGTAATGGTGTTTTGACTTCATATATCCCTCTTCCTAATAAGTTGAGGCTGTTGATGCTATTAATGAGCAATGAGAGAGCAATAATGCTCTAATGTGGTGAAACAGGATCAGTGGATAGTAGGAATGGAATGGCATCGGCAATTAAGCAAACAGAGGGTAGAAACATTTAGAAGAAAGCATAGTACCCCTAGGTATTGAATGTTGATCGTAAGATGAGTATAAGGTGCATGAAACTTTTGATAAGAAAGGAGGGATGAAATCTAGCTTAGTATTGGGAATAAAGAATAGAAAAGGGGCAATAAGGAGTTAGTATACTTTTCCAGAAACTTGAGTATCAATTGGGAGGCAAATGATGCTGCAAGAAAGTTAATAAGAACAAAAAAAAAAGGTTTGAGGGAGCCTTAGGAAATGGGAACTGTGGGGTAGACCGAAGGGCTATGAATGAGGTATGAATGATTGGTGTGTTATACCTAGTAAGGTTAAATGTCTTCAGGGAATTATAATAGGAAACAGATTAAGTTTGGAATAAGGTGATTTAATTGCCTATAGTCTCGATGTTGGGTGAAAAAGATGTTATCAACTCTCGAAAGGTATGGAAAGTTTTGAGGCAAAAGAATGGAATATCAATATTAAGGAGCAAAGAAAATATGAGAGTTAGGCACAAAAGTAGGACTAGTGAAGTTAGAGATGAAATAGAAGTGAAATACAAATGTTTAGCAGGATTAAGTCACAGGGCACAATGTAGTAAGAGAGTAAGGATAGAGCTGAGAATAAGAACCAGCTGTCAAGGTCCCCAAGGATGAGGGCTATTGATTTTCCTTAATGCATTTATTATTAGGCTCGGGCACTGCATTATGTACCTTAAGTTGCATCTTGACATTTGCATAATTGCATTATACATGACATGTTTTTTCTATAATGAAAACTCTATGAATGTGTTGTAAAAATCAAGCATGGCATGATAATAGGCCTAATACAAAAGGGACTTAACAAAGTTAAGGGAGAGAGAGAGAGAAAATATGGTCGTAATAGAAAGAGTGTGATAAGGAGACCATGAGTAGAAAGAGAATGGAGGCTAGTGTTAGTATAAATGCATAATTACAAAAAGGATTAACATGTCAAGGTAAAAACCTTATAAGGATATAATGAGAATGAAGTGATGAAAGGTATGTTAATAAATCATGGTGAATGTGGATAGGTAGCCTACCACATCGATTTTAAGAGGGGAAGTGAACCAAGTGGTTAGTGAATATGAAACATCTATAAAAAGAATAGAGTAGAGAAACTATTAGGTATCTAAGAGGAACCTAGAGATCCAGATGTTTTTACATATTTAAGAGAGGAAAATGTGGTTAAATAATTAATTGGAAGAAAGGACGGGGAAGAGCAACATGGCTTACATTTAAGATGAGCAAGAAAGTTATTTTAGATGAAACTATAACAATGTGAACTAGGGACAATGTTAATAAGCAAGGAAAAAGAATGTATGACCCAGCACCTAAAAATCCTAGAGGGAAGCTCAAATAAAAAAGATCATTGAAAGGAAGTTAAGCAAGGATATTACCTTGTAATGCCAAGATGGTATTAAAGATCAGTACTCAGTAACGAGACATTATGAATAGTGTGAATAAGATAAAGGATATTGAAATAAGGGTGAGTACATGGGAACATGTCTATAGTGCTCAGTCTTCTAACTAGGGATAGAGTGTGGAAATATGGGAGGTACTGAAAGTACACTAGTTAGTATTCCCTAATACTAGAAAAATGATGAAATCAGATGTAATAGCATTAAAAGCATGTTGGGGGAGCTCCACCAATACCTAGAGTAACCCAAAAAAAGAAATTTTGTTTAATAAAGAATAAAAGTGCACCTATAGGAGCTTATACATAGTGGCATATGAAGGTTAAAACCTAACAAGAAAAGAGAAGAACATAAATATAAAAATGGAATATGGAAGTAACTATCCATACAACTATAAGAAATGTTGAGGACAAAATTTCTTAAGAGGGGAAGAATTGTAACGCTCGAAAAATCATCATTTTGTGAAAAATACTTTTGAGCCTGATATAGTGACGTTTAAGGCATTGATGGGCCACATAGTAGACAAAAAGGGGTTTTGGTCAACCAAACTTTGACTATCTAGAAAGTGATGAAACGAGTGAATTAAAAATTTTAGTAGAACCAATAAATCATTTCGAGCTAAGAATTAATGAATAGTGACTTCAGTTAGGTTTATGCTAGGACAGCTCCAAGAAGTGCTCGAATGGACCTAAAAATATCAAACCCTATAGCTCAAAAATTCTAACTAGTCTATTGGAGAAGGAATTTTAATATTCTGAGGCCGTTTCATATTTTTCAAAATTTTTGAATTACGCAGGTGAATAGTAACCCTAGCTCCTAAAGAAATTTTGAGCTGAAATTTTGTGGTACACTTAATGGATATAATTGAGAATTTTTAGAAATAGAATCATGATTTTTGGAGGTCTAAAGAAATTATTTGGAATTTTCAAAGTTTAAAAGGAAATAAAATTAATTTGGGTCGTCCGATTGACATGTGACGTGATCGGGGCCATACATCTTGCTAGTGTACCTAAGTGTACATGTGTGCATGTGTATGGAATAAAAGAAAGCCATCTTCTCCCTTTAAGCCATAAAAGCCAACACTACTTCTCTCTCCTCCCTTTCCCATGTTTTGCTTCTTTTTCTCTCCTCCCACCACAAAATCCCTTAAAATTTTATGGATCTTGACCTCTACGACTCTTAAAAGCTACTCCAATTGACAAAAATAGAAAAGGATGCCTAGAAATGTAAAAGTGAGCACTTGATGATTAGTGTACTTTTCGGTGGGTAAGTGATTTCTCCCAAGGTTTATCATTTTTCTTCAAGAGTATTTAAGTTGTAGATGTCATATATAAAGAGAGATTTCAATTTAGAGCTATGTGTAATTTTATAGGAATTTTTAAAGGAGGAACCCTAATATGGCATATTGAGAAATGGTGGAAAATGGTAGAGTAAGATGGAATTGCTGGTGCAAAATGGCTTCGACATAACTAGGAGCCCACTATAAGTGAATTTAACTAAAACATGCTTTGTGTGTTAGAGAAATGTAGGATTGAAGTTATGTGTGTGTATGGAAGTTATGGGTGTATAGGTATGCATGGTGATGTGGATGTGTTATGCATGCTAGGATGTCTAATTAGAGGATATAAGATGTTATGGATGCGTGTGGGACGTGGAAAGTATGTGTAAGCATGTGATGTATGTATGACCAAATGTATTTCATGTATAGCATGGATGCATGGGATTTTGGGATGGTAACATGATGTATAACATGGGAATGATATGGAATGTAGAGATAATTGCATGGTTTTAAGCAAAAAGGTGATAAGATATGAGGTAAAGATGATGTATGTGGGCTTGACATGTGAGTACATGGCATATAATAAGTATAGTGTAAAATGTTAGAAGAACATTTAAGAAGTTAACTAGGATATATTGTTTAAAGATCTTAGGTTAGAAAGGATGGCTAGGTATGATAAGATAAACTTAATGTTGGATGGTGTAGATTACTTTAATGCATAATAGCTTGAGGTGAAGGAAAAGTGAAATTGACTAGGAGATTAGTGGAAGGAATTACCTAATGAATAGTAACATTTCTGTAAAAAGGCCTATAACTATCTAAGAAAATAAAAAAGACCGACAATTGTCCAAAAATAAAACTTGATGAAATAGGTTAATAATTGTGTCCTATTAACCTGAATATAATTTAAATAAAATACTTGGTGAAGGATAAAAGATAAGTTAATTTAATTTAGAAGAATTGGAAAATAAAGCTGGAAAATGGTTAAAGAGATGAAGGAATAAATTATATGGCAAGGCAAGATAGTGTTCATATATAAATGGTGAATGGGCAGAAATTGAAAGAACCAACAAACGGTAACTTTGTGGAATCTAGGTGTAAAATGGATAGTATAATTAACAGAGTATTAGGTATATTTACATGCTATAATTATTATAAAGAATTCCATAAAGACATATTGAGTAAAATATCAAACAATACAAAAAATAAAACATCATTATGATTATAAGAATAAGAAGGGAAAATTACTAAACCTGGGATACTAAGTTGTCATAATCTAATGAAAGGAAGAAGTAACATAGAGCCAAAGGGTAAAATATTATGAGATAAATAGAAGTAAGGTAAAATGAGCATACTCTAGCGAGAGAAAGAAATTAACACATGATACTTGATGAGATAAAAGAAAATCGAACAATATTAATAAAAGGAATGAAACTTGAGTTGAGGATATGGTAACTTAATGAAACTGGAGTGACATTAAATGGATAACTTAAATTATAATTTAAGCCAATTGACAAAATGAAGATAAAACATTTCTATTATGGATATCCTAGGTAATAGAAATAATGGCCGTGAAAATAAATAATGTGGAATGTGTGTTACTGGTTGAGTATACATTGGATAGGTTGCATTATGCACTTTGGACATGCCTCGGCCATACTAAGGACACACACGAACAAGCCTTATTTATCCATTTCATGACTTAAACCTATAATGGCATCACTAATAAGCCAATTACCACAACCTCTATGCCAAGCAACACTTTCGGCCACACTAGGACCTAATATAACCTCTCCCAATTTCACTATGTACAATTATAATTTACACATTCTCAATGTCAAACAACATAAAAACCATATCAAAATGAACTTAACCAACCATATACACGCACACACTTACCCTTGCCTCTCAGCCAAATGAGGATCAAGTCCCTCCATGCATTCTTTTCACCAAGTTATCATTCTAAGCATACATTCTAACCATAAGTAACATAAATACATGCCTAATTCACCATTACACATATCTTTAATATGTTTCCCATCATTTCCAAATAATATTCCTAAACTTAGTATATTAGAAATTCAAGGTCCATGCTTTAAATGACTTAAATTCACATACATCACTACTAAAAGAGATTTATTCTTCACTTTAAGCTCGCCAAAAGCCTAATTACACCTCACTTTGCCTTTACATACATGCCATTGACCCTTCAAAAATCCTTGAATAATCACACAAGTCCCCAAATCAAATTCTAAGATATAGGAATTCATAGAATAATAAAATCCTCTAGGAAATAAATTAAAAAGGAAGAAAACACTTATATTTAAGAAGTTGATTTCTAGCACCCTTTAGATGTACACTTGGTTAATTCTTGAATTTCTTTAAGCTTTATGCATTATTATGGCTTCCAATCCCTTCACAAATTAGTTTAATGCATATTAAGATTATTTTTAGTGATAATTAGGAAGAGAAAAGCTTGATATAATAAAAACAATGGTAGAAGGAAGGAAAAAATGGGTCGGGTGCAAGGCAGAAGAAAATGAGAGGGTGAGTAGGGTGATGAGTGGCAAAAAGTTGCCTCTTAGCCCCTTTCGATGTACACTTGCACACTTCTTGAATTTCGTTGAGCTTTAGGGACTTCTATGTCTCCCAGTTCCTTCATAATTAATTTTTAAACACATTAACATGATTTTTTATGGCAATTAGGAAGAGAAAAGATTGCAAAAAGAAATAAAAATGGAGGAAGTAAGGGGAAAATGGTGTCGAGTTGGTAGAGGAGGAGAAGGAGAGGGTGAGTGATCTGGTGAGTGTGTAAGGCTATATGGCCACTTAAGTGCCATAAGAGGGTTTATATAGATGTTGAGGTGTCAAAGGTGGGGTCACATGCCACTTGAGCATCCCAAAAAAGCTTACTTTTGGCAAAAAATTTGGGGAATTTTTAAAAATCACATAGACCTACAAAAATTATCGCATTTATTTTAAAAATCCTCGATTGGTCCCATAAAGGCTCATAAAATTTCACAGCAAAATTCCACTGACAGGATAGTTAACCAACCACCTCAATTTACATGCAAAGCTTAAAATTAAAAAAAAATTGCAAACGACTTCAGAAATCAAAAATTCTTTCACCAGTTGACTCGAGGGAATTTTTAACCTTCAAGGTATTATATTTTTAGGTCTATCTAGGCACATCTCAAGTCATTCCAAGCCTAACTCTATCTAAGCCTACAAACTACTAAATTACAGTCTAAAATAATTTATTGGTTTTGTTGAATCTTTAAATTAAGTCAATTTCATCATTTCATAGCCCTTCAAAGTTTCATGACGAGTACCCCTACCTTGAGCCTCTTTGAAGGTGATCCGGCACTCTAAGAACACTTTTCAGCTTCAGCAGTATTGTTCAAGGACCCTAAACTTATATGCATTATAAATGCATAAAAACATGAATTTGGTATGGTTGGGATTACGGAATAGAAATGAAACACCATGCGCATGAATAAATCATTTATGGTGATAAAGCATGAGTAAGAAGTATTTTATGTTGAATGGAGCAATGGTCTTATTACATATAATTAGGAAGCATTTTAGAATAAAAATGACTAATTAATGGCTAAAATGGCTTAATGGTCGAATGGCCTAATTCGGTCATGAGGCTTGTAATTTTATGATATGAGCACTAATTATATGTATAAAAAGTTCTGAATTATTGCTATGAATTATAAGTGTTGATAAATGTAAATAATAACAAATCGGTATGGATGGCCAAATGGCATTATGAGAGTGTATATGCATAGGAATTCATTATATGTGAAAATGGGTATGTATACATGTTTTCTTCATTGTTATTGATCATGAACATAAATTGTATAATATATGAATGAACTTTAGGAGAAAAATATGTTCTAAACTCGTGATTGAGTTTAAGAGTGTCATTTGACACTAATTATGCCATATTATGGGTAAATTGATGAATATTAAGGTGTAAAGCATATCAAATGGTCTTATGACCTCAAATGAATGTGTGTATATATAATTCATGTTGAAAACCATAAATGAGATGAAAATGGTGCTTAGATGTGCATATAGCACAAGCACGGCATAAATGTTTGCAAAATATGCATGATCACTATAATGATGTTTTTAGGAAATTAGTCAGTTTTAGTTAATTGATGGCTAAAACAAGTATGTTAAGAGCTACTTAAACTTAATTAAGTTGGTGAAACTAAAAACGCAACATTTTAGCCTATGAGATGTAACTAACAAGAAATGGATTGGTTAACAGGTCAACTAGGGGATATCGCTATTGCAAGGGCACTTTGGTGCTTTGTAATCAATGTGTGGCTCTATTTTTAGTCTAATTGAAAGACTTGTATTTATTATTTTTGGATCCCATAGAGGTGTAGCTATTGTAAGGTTCGATAAGGGCTACTACACAAATATATGCAGGTGCCGCCCCATAAACCTAGATAGGTACTGCACAAGCTTTATATGATGGTGCAGCAGTTGTCTGGTCCAAAATGTGGGCCACTACATATTTCTTAATCCTGTTATCAATAGGTTTGGACCAATCCAAGTTGGGCTTAAAATATTATGGCAAAAATTGGAAATTTACTTATAACCTATGTTAGGATAGTTAAAATGGCATTCATATACATGTGTGAACTGATAATTATTGGTTGAGACAATTGGTTGATTTTAAAAGTATATTTGCCTTATTTGTATGATATGGAAGCCTTTATGCATGATGTTTGTCTTATGGTCATAACATGGTATATAACAATTTGCATGAGCATAATGAAATATGTGGATTAGTTATGCATGGAAATGAACAACATATACATATGGTATGTTAATAATGCTTGTTAATACATGTTATTTTGTTTCAACCACTAAGTATTCGCTTACTGTATCACTTATTTAAGATGCACAGGTAAGAAGATATTTTGAGATATAAGCCTTGAGACATCGAGGTTATTGTAGAGATTTTGGTATTTTTATAGGGAATAAAAGTGGTTAGTGGAGTCGCCACTTAGCCTTTACACTAGGACCTCTGATCTTCTATACCAAAAAGGTTTAGAATTTAAATCTTATTTATGCTTGAATAATATGCCTTATTCAATATTATAACATTTATCAATCCCGTATCAAACATGCATGCATTATATTTGAGAATAATTATGTCACCTTTTCATGTATAAAAAGTAAATTGTGATATTTAAAGAATACAACAAGTGTAATTGTACATCTAAAAAAATAAACTACATTAAATGTGGGTGCCTATTCATCTTTAAATGATTTCAATTGAAGTTGAAGAAAACTACATCGAATGCGAATGCCTATTTACTTCCAAGTAAAGATAAACTACATCAAATATGGGTGCCTATTCCTTTTTAAATTGGTATGATACAGATGGACCAAATTGAATATGTTGATAAGCCTAAAAAGCTTGACTGAACCAAATTTGGTGATGAGTCTGGAGATACTGACTGAATCGAATCTTGTTAT
>CANXYI010708237.1:0-11330 GCA_948208565.1 Hura crepitans
TCCGGATTACACTCTTTCCCTACACGACGCTCTTCCGATCTAGCCTAGGGCTTCTCCTTGTCTTGGGAGGCTCGGGTTGTCATTTTGTCGATGAATACAAAAGGGCACAAAAATAAAAAAATAATATAAAATAATATACACATTGAAAAAAAATATTTTGAGCCTATATATGTGCTCTAAAACACCTAAAGAACCCATGAAAAATAAAATTTGCAGAAAACAAAAACTCGAGAGAGAGAAAGTTACTATTCACCTCAATTTTCTTCTCGATTTTTCTCCTAAAATACTCTGCCATTCTCGATGATTTTTATATCCACTAACTCATCTTAGAATGCTCATCATTTTGAGTATAATCTCATGGAATGGGTCCCTCCATGGAGGAAGAAATCAAAAGGGAGAGGGAGGAGAGGAGATGGATGAAAAAATGGAGGAGGAGGGGGTGTATGGTGTGTTTATGGTGTATGAGGGGAGAAGATTACATTTTCCCCTTTTATACTTTTTTGAAAAATAATTTTTCTTTGCTTTAAAAAATTATTATAACTGATAGGAATATTGGTTTTTCCTCATTCCTATCCCCAAAATTCACTAAATCCAATACCTAAATTCTGCCATAATGTCGAGCCTAAATTTCGATAATAACCCAAAAAATTAATATATTTTATGTCCTAAAAATTAGGTAAAAATAATTCCCAAACTCAGAAAATTCTAATTCCAAAGCCATTGGACTATTCAGAATATTATAGTATCAGGTTGTAATATTTTTCAGATTATTTTGAGCAACTTTTTATTTATTTTTCAGTTCAACTTTGCCTGCGGCATTATTCATAAAACACTGCCGTAAAATCTTAATTAGCATTTTTAACCATCCGAACAACTTCAGATTAGCTTCAAACTTTGCCTAAAATTCTCTTGTAATTGATACTCCATGTCGGTATGATTAGTGCGACTCGAGTTTCAAGAAGCACTATTTATCTCGTGAAGTACTATTCACGAGAGTTAGATTTTTGGGTCGTTACAATCTCAATCATGCATTAACTATCCATGCCATGTATCCACACATATGCATGCATCACTTTTACTTATCATTCATACATAAAGTACATGTGTCATCTTAGATTACTCATGCATTATGGCTAAGCCTTTGTTTTGTAGCCACTATTAATCCATTTACAACCTACCAAAAGGAGCAATTATATCTAAAGACAAAGTATTAAAAACGGGCCATGCTAAATGAGATCCTTCAAGACATAGAGAAAATAATGATAGCCCCTATAACTAGTGCACTGTCAAATATGTTTGCCCAATGAGATAAAGGCTAACCTTCTACTGCTAATAATGGTAAGAAAGAAATAGCTAATGAAAAAGACGACCAAGTTTCCAATGAAGAAATACCACTTGTTAAGCCTAATTATGATAGGGTACCACCACCTAAGCATTAAATGAATGATCTTATTAGAAAGCTGAATGAAAAGCTAGAAGCCCTGAGTCATCTAGTGACTAAAAGCAAAGAAATTAACCTAAATGACATCATCTTGAAGCCTGATTATGCGTTATAAGTTTAAAATGCCAAATTTAAGCAAGTTTGATGGTACTTCTGACCTAAGAAGTCATTAGAAGTAATATGCAGTAGCTATGAGGTCTACACATCTATCAAAAGCACAAATAGTAAGCTTGTTTAGTATGTCTCTAATTAGGCAAGCCTTAGATTGGTACCACAACTTGGAAAAGAAGGTGAAAGTGAACTTGGAAAAGTTGGCTCACACATTTAATAAGCAATACTCAAATAATGCAACCATTAAGGTGACCCTTAAAAACTTAGAATTAGTTTGCCAAAGACCCAACAAATCTTTTTCTAGAATACTTAGAATGATGGAGGGCCAAGGTACTTAAAATGAGAAACAAGCCTAACAATAATAACTAGATCAAGAGGTTTATTAAGAATGCTAATAGATATATGAATGATAAGCTCTTAGCTCAAGGCATTAACACATGGGAACAACTTAAAGACATAACTGTTGATCTTGAACTAGCACTTTAGAATAGAGGATTTGAGAACAATGGGGAACCTACCTACTAAAATAATAATTCAGGCGAAGTCACCAATATCAACATGGTTAGAACTCATCATTTCTCCAAATTAGGCTGACCTTTGTCTTTGTGCTTGAATAAGCTCATAAAAAAAGAAAAATTGTAGCCATTAACACCTAAGCTATAGATTGATCCTTCTCTAATTAATCATAGGTTTGATTTATATTGTGCTTATCATCAAGTGATAGGCCATCTTATTAATAAGTGCACCACTCTCCGTCATGCCATCCAAGATCTCATTGTCTCTAAGTAGATACCTAATCCAGAAGCTAGAAGCTCCACTAATTAAATCCTATTCTCCTTTTCTTTTTAGTTTAGTTTTGAGCTTTTGTAAGCTTTTCAATTACTTTTTCCTTTAATAAAATAAAATAATGAATTTACCTTTAAATGTTTGTATAAATACACTTTTAACTTTAACCTAGAAAAGGGAAAATCCAAGATCACATTTTGCAAAGGAACTTCAGTTAAAGCACTCTCCCGAAAGATGGATCAATGACCAATAGGCAATACTAGGCATTATACAAAAGATTAGGAATCTTTATGAATTATACATAACATTGGTATCATAGAAGTCACAACTTACATACATCTATTAGACATATGTTGTACAAGCACAACATTATCCTATGACTTCATGCTTCCATGAATACTACTTAGGCTTAATCATGCATCATTGATCCATACATGATCCACCTTGTATCGCTATACTTAGGATAAGAGTAACATGCAAATCTCACCCATATATATATGCATTCATATTTGGCATATTATACTTAGGCATTAATAGATATCACTCACATGCATTCATCTATAATTAACCCTACATCATAATTAGGGTACACCATACATAACATCACAATGCTTGAAATATACATCATGCTAACTACAGGGATCATCCTTTGTTTAGGCTTTTTTAAAGACATAACCCTTCCTTTCCCTTTTCTAAAGATGACACTGGATGCCAAAGACTTATAAATCATTAGAGCAATCATTAAAGAAGCCATGCTTTAGAAATGGAGAATATTCATGCCATGATTCAAGAAGAGTTTACCAAGTTAAAGACCACTGAAGGGGGAAATAGTGACCAAAGAACCAAGCACAGTTGCTCACCATTCAAATTTTCCATGTTTGATAGGCCATTGTCATTAATACTTAAGGAATTAAGGAACAAAAACCTTTTTCATCCATTGACACTAGAACCACCAATCGAGCCATTTTTAGCTAAACATAGGCATGACTTATATTGTGCCTATCATTAAAAGACTGGTCACCTTATTGATGAGTGTAAAAATCTTTGCCATGCTATCTAAGAACTCATCAATCTTAGTATGATACCCAATCCTGAGAATTGCCTCTCACAAAAGCATCCAACCATTTATCAGTTCTTTGAAGAACAATGTTCTCTAGCTTAAAATTTTGGTTAGCCTCCTTAAGGAACTAATAAAGTCTTTCAATAGGATCTAGCCCACCAAGTATATAGGAGGTTCCAATGATAGTTAGGAAATTAGTGTTTCATTCTTGCCTTCTTTATTTTTGAACAATTAAGTTTTAATAAAGCATTGTTTTAGATTTTCATGAGCATCTTTGTTCACCTTATTAATTGAATAGCATAGTACTCTTGAAAGTGGGTTGAGAGATTTCAAAAACAAATAAAAAAAGGGAACAAACATGATTAGCTTAATCTACAAGCATCATAAAAAGTTCATGATTTTTTCTAAGAATGACTCACCACTGCTACATGCAATTTTGAAGCTCAAAACTTGATCTTTTCCTTATAATACATGAGAAATATCCCTAAACATGAGATAATAGATAAAAAGAAATAAAGAAAACTAGGGGCAACTAAACCTAAATGAATGCTTCTTTCCTTTAATATTAAGAGAGGCCTAAGTTCAACAAGCTCTAAAAATTAAAACATGAAATTCTTTTTCCAGCCATTTTATTCAGAGTTTAAGAGCTTGTAAGAACCATTCTAAACAACAAACATTTTTGGATTCTTACTCATATAAAAATCTAAATGTTAAAAGGCTCTATAATGTCAAAACTTTAAAGCCCACAAAAACAAAAAGGTTTATCTTAAGCCTTAAACAATTGAGCATTCTCTTTTCAATCATGGTTGCTTTTATTTAAAAAAAATATGTCCCACTAGCCTGATCAACCAAGAGTATGAGCCAAGGCAAATTTAAGGAAATTGAGAGAAAATATTTAGCCAAGAAAATGTTTCGACTAGCTAATAACAAGGATATCATCAATGCTATGCTCGAAAGGGAAAAAAGGATAACATTAACAAAGATTTAAGATGCTAAGGGCATGAAGCTGGCACCCATAAAAAGCTACTTACTAATATGAAAATTTCTATCAACCTCTTTTAATTGAAGCTTTAAGACCTATCACTCTAAGTTCACAGTCTATAAAAATGCATGAGCTTTAAAACATATCTAGCTATTTCAAAGGATGTAAGTCCAGATTAAATTAATTAGAAGTAGCACAATTAGGCAAAGCCTTAACCAAATGTGGATAAGCTAAAAGAAAAAAAGAAGAAGATGAAAATAAAAAAAAAAGCTCACTAGGCTAAAAACTCATAAAGGGCAGCCCATGCAAAAATTAGAGCATACCTCGTTAGATCAAAAAGCTACGAAAGGTAGTATAGGCAACAATTAGAGGTAGATAAAAAATATTTAGTTGGAAAATTGTTGGACTAACAAATAACAATGTTACCATACTTTGAAATGATATACATTTGCATGCTCTATCATTTGTTCATCATAATAATTTGTTCATTATAACCATTCATTCTTTAACCACACGTGCTTCAACGCTGTCCATAATAAATTGACATTTTGCCTCACCACCTTTATGGCACATTCCTTTCAACCTACTTCACTCTTTGTTCATGGAACATTTCACTTCCTTTGTCTACCTTCTTGACATCTCATTTCAACCTACTTCTCTACACTTTCCCTAACCTTTTCATCACCTTAACTTAACCTTTTTCTTTATGAGACATCTTATTAAAATTACCCTAACCTAGCATACCATTTCACACCTTCAATTCGAGTTTCCTATGATGAGTCTAAGAGGAGAGTGTTCTTAATAACAAAATATGTACTAGTTCATAATTTAGACATAATGTCTCCAATATATAAAAAAATAGATTTACTCACTCACATTCATTCATACATCCATTCTAGGAAAGGAAACCCAATTACCTATACATACATATGCCTTTATCATACACCTATAAGAAAAGAAGATTCATTCATACATCATAAGAAAAGATGCATTCATCTTTTAACATACATTAGCCTTAACCATTCATCCATCATAAGAAAGGATTTATTCATTCATTTATCTAGGAAAAGGTTATATTTATCATACAGTTGCCTGTATATGCACTCATCATTCATTCATTTAGAAAAGAATGAGTAAAAACACATCCATCACTATATTCATAAGAAATGCATTATTTAATTGAAAACATACCTCGCCACATTCCTTTATTTAAAAGAGATAATGAAATCAATAAGCATATCATTCATTCATTCACCAGTACAACTAAATTTATTCACCCACACATTCAAGTAGGCATGCAGTCAATAGATACGTATCTATCCATTTATAACATATTCACATTAAATCATTCAGTCACCACATTTATTCACTAGAGTCATCTCATTCACCACCTTAATGTTTCCACACCTATTCATTTAAGATATGATAAAGTGCATGCATTCATTCATTCAAGAGAAAACTAGGTCAATAAATCACCAGACATATGTATAGAATTGCATATGTATCGACTCATTCACAAAACCACATTAAATAGGCATCAATACATCAAACATTAGTCACATACTTCAAGCACATAACATATATACACATGTATTATTCATAGAGTCTAGCATATTCATAAAAAAGAATTAGGTGCAAAACATTCATTAGGTTTACATGTATGTATTATCATTCATCATTTGACATAAGCATCTTATTAGACATTAGTCATATAGCTCACATAGCTTAGGAACACAAAAGAAAAGTAACTTACACATTTAAGAGTCACATTCATTATTGCATCATAGAAAAGATTCATTCATTCATTTATCTAAAGAACAAACTTACCCATGCAAGGCACTGCATTTATGTTAGTTCATATCAATTCACATGTGCACATCTCTTAGTCACATAGGTCATGCACACAAAATGCATACTTAGATGCATTTAAAATCAAGTACACATATGTATTAGTACCTTTATGTTAGTAGTCGTATACACACCTAGATATATTTAAGCCTCTAACTCATATGTCAATCATGCATTTGCATCACACATAACACATGTGCACATGATGTCTCACATATACTTGCATGATATTAATGTCCTTAACAGTTGATATAGTTTAGACCATTTGTTCAAACCTATCACTAAATTCGATTTAGTCACCACCATCACACTATCTTCTAGACTTGTCTCTTGATTTGGTTTGATCAATTTTTAATTTATTAATAGATTAAGTTCGGTTAACTTTCAACTTATCTAGACTTATCACTAGATTTGATTGTTTCAACTTTTAACCTTTTAGACCTATCAACAGATTTGGTTTGGTCAACTCTTTTATACTTATCACCAAATTCAGTTTGATCCATTTACAACTTACAAACTTGAGGGAAAGTAGGCACCCGTATTTTGTGTAGCTTATCTTCATCTGAAGGCAAACAACCACACATATTTGGTATAGTTTTCTTTAGCTTTAATGTCTTAAAACTTCTTTAAAGGCAAGTAGGCAGTCATATTTAGTGTAGCTTGTCTTTACCTGAAGGCAAATATGCACTTGTATTCGATGTAGTTCTTTTTAGTTTAATATTTTAATCTCTTATGAAGGTGAGCAAGCATCCGTATTCAATGTAGCTTACTTTTAAACTTAATTTATTTAGAAACTTCATAAGTAAAGGCATGTTTACGTCTAGTTAGATTTTCACTTCACCTGAGGATGAGCAGTTCACTTGTATTCGCTGTAGTTTATCTTCACAATATCAATCTTTTTTTAAAGGGAAGAAACAATTCAAGTTTAGCTAGTTTTTACTTTGATTTGGAGGTAGGCATTTGTATTTGATGTAGCTTCACACTAGGTAAGTATCTTAAACTCAAGTACTTTGATATGCACTATTGCTTTAGAATTTCACAGGACATATCAAAGAGGGGGCAACTAAAGATGCCTTACCTTTTAGGCTTATAATGATAGCCAAATATAAGCTCAAACTATAAGGTAAGAAACCTAAAACCATGGTTTGCACGAACCAACCTAGGGCAAGCCTACTAAAACTTAATGCTATGAGGTCCGCACTAACTAACAAAGACCTAACTTAGAATAATAGAGCCTATAGCCTATGGTTTGCCAAGATAAACTAATGCCTATGTCTGCATAGACTAACATAGAACTAGCTTTGAGGAATAGGAACCATGGCCTATGGCTCATTAGGGTAAACTAGGGCCCAAGTTCACATGGACCTAGCCCCTTTGAACCATGGTCCACATGACCCTACCATTGAAAAACTTCTAGAAACTTAATCTTCCTATTTGGACTCTAACTCTTAATCCTACTAGAACTCCCTATTTTCTAGATGGGATAACTAGCCACTAAACCTATAAATACCCTTTCCAAGAGGAAGAAAAGGGGGAATCTAAAGAAAGGAAAGAAAAGAAAAAAACCAGTAATTTTGAGAGTATAAGGCATAAACTCCAAAGTAAGATTCACTTTACTAGTCCAAAACCCATAATAAAATAATTATTCTATCAAAAACCTAACCATTGCCTTGTTGCTTGGTGTTAATTACAAGGTAAGATCTGAGGCCTCCTTTATTATTCATTCATTCATTCCATTTGTGTTGATTTTGTAACTAAGGATCTCCTAGGACTAATCAACATGTGAGGTGATTTTATGTAATCCTTATGTTGATTATAGATGTAGGTTAACATTTAAAATTAATTTTTATCATATTTTCATCATATTATTAAAAGTTTTAATCATTCTTACCTTTTACAATTGACACCCTAAATTGCATAGACATACTTTGGTGAATGTTAAGGTCTATATGAACCAATTATTTGAATATATGCATAGTATGTAGTCCGCACGGACTAATGTTTGATAACAATTTTATGTTTATCTTTTGTACTCTATTTCAACATTTTATGGCATGTAATTGATCTATATTTACACCTTTTAAGTGTATTATAATGATCTTATTTCTTAATATGCATGTCATTCATATTCTAAAACTAACTTGTAGTCTGCACGAACTGTAACGACCCGAAAATCTCGATTTTTATGAATAATACTTTCTTAGGATAAATAGTATTCCTAAGACTCAAGATGCACTAAAGTTACTAAATGAAAGTATTAGTCATAAAATAATGTTAGGCAAAGTTTGAAATCGATTGAAATTCATTTGATTAGTTAAAAATGCTAAGAAAGTTTTTATGGCAATATCTTGTGAATAGTGACCAACGCTAATCTAAATCATAAATAATTTTCGAAGTTGCTTAAAAGATTCTAAAACTTATACAACTTGATACTAAAAAATTCTATCAAGTCTAATGGCACTGGAATCAAAATTTTTAGAGGTCAAGAAGTATTTTATTTGAATATCGAGATGCGTAAAAATGGCATTTTAATTTGGTTTCTTTTAATTTTTGAACTGTGATTTTTAAGCATTTGGGTAAATAATTAAATTAGTTTTTAGAAGTAGAATAAGAGAAAAAGGAGTTAAAATGGTGGAGAAAAAAATTAATTAATGCAATAAAAAATTAAATTTTCAAAAACTATAAATAGGTTTACAATTTTTGCTTTTTGGTCAAAGATCACAAAATCACTCCCTCACCCTCTCTCTCTACCTAATGGCTCTAAGGGAGAGCTTTTATCCATTTTCTTCAACCAAATCTACCATTTAAGCCATAAATTCTTACATTCAATCATAAAAACAATTTTTCCAAGGCCTTTAGACATGTAATTAAGAGGTTTTTCGAAGGAAATCAAAGGAAAATTAGCTAAAAATGGATTGGGTGAATACTGCCCATTTTTCTTTCAAATAAGAATTTATGAAAATTGACATTTTTCCCTTAATTATTAGGTGCCTAAGAGAAGAAAAATGTGGTCTTTTGTAATTTTTAGATATTGCATGATTTTATACAATTTTTCTAAAATTGAATTTATAATGGGCAGTTATCGAAACAAAGTAGGGATATGATAAGGGTAAGGCGAAGTTTTATTTAGGCTTTATAGGGTTTTACAAGCATGCTAGGTATATGTCATTGATATAATTTGTGCAATTGATGCATGCCTTGAGTTATACATAACATATACATTGCATATAATTGTAAGAAAATACGAAAATGCGTATGTAAATGATAAATTGACATGCACATTATAAATTTATGATAAGGTGCAATATATATGTATAATGTATGATGGAAGAAATTATGTTGAGTATGTATGTACATATATAGCCAAATGGCCTTGTGTGTGTGAACAAGTGTATATTGAGATGCAAATGTGAAATTCATCAAGTAATGTCATTTTATGAAAGATTTAAGTAAGGCATTATGAGATATAGTGTAATAGCTTGATAAAGTACTAAATGTCCATAATTGTGGACGAGTATGTTATATGGCCGAATGGCCTTTTTGATGTGTGCATAAATATATAACATATAATGTACTTAAATAAGCCTGAATTAGTGATATGTGAATGCTTTATTGTATATAATTGATTAGATAAGGTATAAAGCTTAAGCTAGTCATAGATGAGATGGTTAGATTATGAACTTATAATGTATGCATAAATGTATGAATTAAACATCATGTGAGTTATGTAAAATTAAATTAAAGGCATAACTTGGTGCTTGACTTATATTTATGGTTGAATGAGTTAAATAAATTAGAGTAATAAATTAGAGTATGACTAACGCTTAGTAAAAATTTTGTAAATTGTGATTTGTAATAAGTTTTGAAATATTAGTGTGCTCATATAGTAGCTAAAATGGCCTACTTATTTTTAGTGATTGAATATGCTTTAAAAGAAGCATGGAATGGATAATATTTACACACAAGTGAGAAATGAAATTTCAACACTAAAATGTGCACAGAAGCATAATATAGATATGCAAAGCACATATATATAATTAACGCACATGACTTGTGCTGAATGATAAAATATGGGAAATGAAATAATATTCCCAATTATGATAAATTGACATGATAATAGTATCAAAATGAATAGATAGCAGCCGCTAGGCATATTAGGGCTTGAAGTTGGTTACGGGTCCACTCATAGTCTAACCTAAAAACTGTCTTGATTATTTTGGATTTCTATGTGAGTGCAGCTACTACTTAGGTCCCACGGGGCCACTGCACGGGTTTATGCTGGTAGAGCAATTGTTTAGTTCCTATGGGGCCACTGCATGGGAGGATCTTATCTTTTATAGGTTTTTAATGTTCTTATTAATATGGGCAATATAAAAATAATTGCATCCTTTAAATTATACTAAATTTGAAAATTTATACACTACATAAACATAATTATGTAAATAATGAATTTTGATAAGAATGAAATAATAGTATTAATTTTTCATATTAATTGGTGTATCAATGTATTTATGAGTGGCATATAATTATGTGTATTATTTATGAATTATGAGTGATACGTATATATTGATTATAAGTATTTGTATATTGTGATTACATTGAGAAGTGTTAATTTCTCATATTAAATGGTACACACACATGGCATGGATTATGATAACTATAATTGTTATAATTGTGATTAATATTAATATATATCTTTTTAGAATAAGTATGCCCATATGATTACCTGTAATAATTATTTTGATTACACCACTAAGCAATTTGCTTAGCACTTTATTTAGTTTACGATGCACATGTGTGAAGAACAATTGATCCTAAGCCTCAGGACATCTAGACAAGCAAGAGGAGATTTTGCTTTTGGTATATTTTCATGATGTCAATAAGTTATGTAATGTATAAACAATAGAAAAGTGCACGCTTATGTTAGATGTATATAGTATTAGGCCTAAGTAATAACGTGTCATATTTTTATAAGTTGTAAATGGTCTGTAACTATATTTTAAAATGCCTTTAAATGAATGTATGCATGACTGACATCTCTTTTTGAGGTTAAGACTATGTGTTGTTATAATGATATTAGAGTGATTAGAAATATCACGGAG
>CANXYI010708343.1:0-12620 GCA_948208565.1 Hura crepitans
CCATGAACATGAACTTTCATACACCAAACATACATATTTCTATGGCAAATCACATGACATACTAAATTTAAGTCTATTCCACATACCTAGGGTGTGAAAACACCCTTTTTCCCACCACTTGAAGGCTTTTATACTTGCTCTCCTTTAATGGTTTCTTTGACACCTAAACATAAACAATTTGACCTTAGAAAAATTCTCAAAAATCCTACATAACTCCAAATTAAAATCTAAGACCATAGCTAAACTTAGAATACCTTAATCTACCTAAAATAAAAATAAAAAGTGGATTAGAAACACTTACTTAAGAAAATGATACTATTCACTCAAGTGTGAGATCTCTCATTTTGGACTCTATTTCCCACTTCTGTTAGAAGATTTGGCTTTTAGAGACTGTAGAGGCTAAGATTCATATAATTTTTTGGATTTTAGTGGAGAGAGGAGAGAGAAAAATGAAAAAAAGGTAAAGGACAGAGAATATATGGCGTCATATTTTTAGGGCTTAAAGGAGGAAGATGACACCTTTACACATGTGAGCCATGCACATGTGTAACCACTTATATAGGGGTAAGTGGGTGGCCCTGATCGCGACATGTGGCGATTCGACGACTTGTATTCTCCTTATGCCTTTTTAAGATTCAGAAATTCATAGAAAGTTCTTTAGACCTCCAAAAATACTCATTTTAGTTTTAAAAATCCTTGATTAGTGTCACTAAGGCCCACATAAAATTTCAAGTCAAAATTCCACAATTGACTTTTTTATACAATTCACCTATTAGAACAAAATATTCAGAAAAAATATCAAACGATCTCAAAATATTAAAATTCCCTCTCCATTATACTCATTAGAGTTTTTGAGTTTCAAGGTATGGTATTTTTAGGTCTATCTGGGCACATCCTAGGGCTGTCCCAGCATAAACTCATTTTATCTCTTGATTCACTAGTTCTCGACCCAAAATGATTTATTGGTTCTGCTAAATTTTTAAATTCATTCGTTTTACCCATTTTCAGGCCCGTCAAAGTTTTATGACTAATATGTCCCTTTCTAGCCTCATGGCAATGCCCTGCACCATAGGGAATATTACTCGGGCCCAGAAGGTACTGTTCATAGAACCTTGACTTACGGGTGTTACAAATATAATGCTATTACATAAGCTCTAGTGTATAATCTAACAATCTCCCACTTTCACTAGAGCCAATCACCCATTATTTATTACAGTCCATTTATTAAGCTTATACTTAAGAAATAAATATATTATAAATAATGGAGTATCAGTGGACCACCTAGGCCTTCGGAACTATGTATGCCCTACACGTATCAAGCCTGTAGGTCATCACACATCAGACTTGTAGGTCACTACATCATTACAATAATGAATACATATTAGGCTCAAAGGTTAGAAATAAGATCTAAAGATCAACACATTAGACCCATAGGTTAGGGTATAAAAATAACCCGAACGTTCACGCATCGCAACTCAAAGGCTATGAAGGTACCAAAGTACCCTTGTAGCTCTTATGACTCTTAGCTTACCAATTAACCTATCTGACTAGTCTGTTTACTTACATGGGCTATTAACCAATTACTTTTAGTTTCATCATATTAATGTTGCTTAATATTACTTGTAATTAAATTGGTTTAGCCAACTAATCTCTAAATTAGGAAATAACATGATGACATGCAACACCACATTATAATGCCATATTTCAAATCCTTACATGAATATGCTAATGAATAGCTTATATCATTACACTTTCATATTAAATGTATTATGCATTTTCATGACATCTATTTGCCATATCCAATCACCATATACACAATTTATGCCATTGATACACCATAAAGGCTTTCATCTCATTTCATACATGTCATATACATCATGAACATGCAATAGGCACCATACAAAGTAATATGCCATATAAATTCAATATACACCATTAATGCACCACATCATGCATTAAGTCAATGTAGCATGCATTATCATATTAAAATGCTTTTTATGTCATAATTACACATTCTAGACATATTATTAATTCCATGCATTTATTCATACATAGCTATTAACAAATATAGCATGCATTATAAGTACCATCACATGCCATAGGCCATTCAGCCACTCCCTTATAATGAGCTTACACTTACATTTTCTTTTTATCATACATACCATCTTATTCCACTTAATCACAACTATACAATTAATCATGCACATCATCTCATGCTTATCATAAAGCATAGACATACATAAATACTTCATAAACCATATTATGACTACATGTATATCATTACATCACATGTCCCAATCTCACATGCATATGACCAATTAGCCATTCACACATGCAATTCATAATTTTCATGCATAATATGCCATTTCACACACATATGCACATACACATTAGCCATTCAGCCATTACGTTTCTCAACCCTCCATAATGCCATTCTTCCCAAAATACCTCAATTCTCATGTCTATTTAGGCAATTATACTCATCTATGGACATATGTCCATATTTATGACACATACATGCTTACACATGCATATGGAAATCAACATTCACATATATATCATCACATGGCCATTTTGGCCAACATGCCTTCAACCATATATAACATTGTCCATCATACATACTTCTTTTTCTCATGTCCACATCAAACATAATATCACATACATAATTCTCACCTATCTAGCATTATTAATGATTTTAACATACATCAAATTTATCATTAATCACAATTAATGCCAATCATTACCTTAATTATGCATTTATTTCACAAATTTCATTTATAGCATATTATGGAATTTCTCGGGCATAATCAAAACTACACAATTTATGTCAACTACACATACCAAAAGAGTCAAAATGCACTCCTAAGGATCACTTACACCTTGCTCTTCCCCTTGTCTCGGGTCTTGTCGATTCCTTTAACTGCCTATTATAGATTTAATATGTAAAAATTTGAAATAAATCATACGAACACTAAAATGACAAATCAAACACATAGACATAATCTTAGGCATCTAGGGAACATGGGAAAAATATAATAATTCAAAAAATCTTACTCGATCAATTTTGGGTTACTATTTATCAAGGTAGAAAAAGAGAAAATCTTTTGATTTTTTGTGCAAAACCGAGGTAAAATCGGGGTCTAGAGGTTATGGAGGCTTGGATGGAAGAAATCGGGGTAATTTGGTAGAGGAAGGAAGAAAATGGCTTCCTTTTTTTTTTCTCCTTTCGCATTGGCTGCTACTTAAAATGGGGAAGAGGATGAAACTATTCATCCTTTTACCTATTTTGACCCCCTTTATATATATATTTTTAAAAAATTTTCTTGCCTTATTTATGACATCTAAGAGACCCATAAATGTCCTTAAATCAAGCCTCTAAAAATTCATGCTTGAAAACTATAAAAAATAGATTAAAAACATAGTTTTTAAGGTTACCCTATTTTAGTAAAAATACTTCTCGATCTCCAAAAATTTCAATTCCAATGCCAATAGGCTAATTATAATTTTTGAGTATCAAGTTGTATTAATCACAAAATTTTTTGAACAACTTTTTTAATATTTTACAGTTCAGCTAAAACTAGATCACTATTCATGTGACACTATCATAAAACTTAACTATCATTTTTAACCATTAAATGACTTTGTATTGACTTCAAATTTCACACAAAATTATGTTATAATTAATATATCCATTCAGTAAAATTAGTGTGATCCAACTTTAGGAAAGACTATTCACATCTTGAGAAGTTTTATTCATAACACCGAGATTTTTTAAGTAGTACATGTAGGTGTGCAGTGGTCCTACTGAACCTCTTGGCGGTTAGATCCACATAAGGATATATGCTGTGGTTCTATCGGACCTCCTTGTGACTACACCAGTATAAGAGTAATCAAATATAACCAAGTATCAATTCACATGAAAGCAATCAAGTATAACTAAGTACCAATATCAATGACACCATAGTGTCCTAGTAGCTATTACATCCCCTAATTGACTCATTAACCTATCCACTAGGCTGTCTAACATATATGGGCTATTTTCTTTCTACCTTCACCATTCATTATTTACCTAGTCCATATTCCCAATCCCATGCTTAAATGGAAACATGTATTTACTTAACAATACTTATCAATATTATAATACATAGTGTATATTATAAGTCTCATTTTATACATTGCCATTTCGCATCACGATGGTCATGTTACCATTTCATTATGCACATTATCATCAATCACGTACCATTCACATGCCATTTATTAACATTATCATATCATTACTTATTATCACTAATGTATATATGTACACACATTATGCACCATAGATGTTACCACACACACACATACATGTTTCATGCAATCATCGATGCCCATTCCCGATACATGTTACGGTTATTTATTCTAGGCCATTGCATTATAATTTTCATTCATTATACTATAATTCAAAAAAATCCCACACATCCCTAAAGTTCCATGTTACATTCACTAATTTCAATCTTCATATTTAGCTTGTTTTTCCTCCAATTTTCATTTAGTTAAATTCATTAACATTTATTAAACCATAAAATACCCTAGGAACCAATTTTAGGCTTATCCTAACCCCTAAACACATGAAATTTTAATTACACACTATTATGGAATTTTCACAACTTATAGTTAAAGGCACATATTTTATCGAATAAACTTACATAAGTGTTATACAACATCTTGGGATCAATTTAATAGCTTTTCCTTGCCACGATTCTTGTCCCCTTTCGTGTTCTCTAATTTCCATAATAGGTCATAAATTATAAAAATTCATAGAAAAATAAATATGAATTCAAATTCAAAAATAAAAACATAAACATGATCTAGAATGTCTCTAGTTACCTAGAAAAATGATTAGGATTCGATTTAAGGCTTAGTTCAGTTTAGGGTTTCAAAATTCTAAACTTTCAATTCTTTAATTTCACCTCAAAACCTCTATTTCTCACAAAATTAAGTCTAAAATTGGACTCTAGATGTTGTAAGGATCAATTTTCATATAATATTAGAAGGTTTTCGAGGGATTTCAAGTGTGAAAGGATGAAAAGAAAGGAGGAGAGAGTATGGGAGGTGGCATCAATTTTGGGGGATTTTTGGGAGGAAGATCAGCTCATATGATTATAATACATATGCACACACCTAACATATTTATATTATAAGGATGGATGGCCACAATCATTGCATATGGTGGTCGAACAGCCCCAATTAATCCTATATATGTTTTAAACTTCAAAAATGTAAAATAAATCTTAGAGATCTCTAAAAATCATGCTTTTAGTTTCAAAAATTAACTATTTACTTAATTAAGGGACCCTTAAATTCTTGAGCCAAATTCTAAAGGGAACTAGGTTAATTGTTCACTCACGTACTTGAGAAATTTCAATTAAATATTAATCTACCTCAGAGAATTCTAATTATACCACTACTGGACTATTTAGAATTTTTAACCTTCAGGGTATGCTATTTTCAGGTCAATCCGGGCACATCTTTGGCATTTCTTGACACGATGTAAACTAAAATCACTATTCACTAAATATTAGGATGAAATAATTTATTAGTTCAATGAAAAGTACTAATTACTTCATTTTCATCATTATTTTGCTCTTCAAAGTTTTATGACTAGTATTCCCCTTTGGCCTCCTCAGTAGGACTCGATTACTTAGGAAATACTATTCACGCCCTAAGAAGTACTATTCACGAAACTAGAATTTTTAAGCATTACAATTCCTTTCCCTCTTAAGAAATTTCATTCTCAAAATTTTCCTAATTCAAATAGCTATGAATATTGCTCTTTATTTGTTGTTCACTTTCTTATGTTGCCTTCTATGAACTGTGGTGGTTCACAATACCTTCACTAGTGGCACTATTTTATTGCATAGCTCCTTTACTTTGAAGGCCAAAATATGGATTGGTTCCTCTTCATATGATAGATCTAGCTACACCTATATTTCCTTTATGAAAGTATATGTGAAGGGTCCGATCTATTTTTCCTTAGTATTAACACATGGAATATTTCATGAATTTGTTGTAATTCTAGAGGTAATACCAATCTACATGCAACTAGTCCCATGCATTCAATCACCTTATATGGCTTAATGAATATAAGGTTTAATTTGCCTTTCTTCCTAAATTAGAGTGTCTTTTTCCATGGTGATACCTTTAGAAAGACTTTGATTCTGACTTCATATTCAATAGGCTTCCTCTTTAAATTAGCATAAGACTTCTATCTATCTGTTGCAGCTTTTTGCTAGTCTCTAATGACTTTAACTTTTTCCTCTGTATCCCTAATTAAATCTAGCCCTGTGAGCTTGGTTTCTCCCAATTTTACCAAGCACAATAGGGTTTTGCATTTTCTCTAATACAATGCCCCGTAAGGTGCCAATCCTAAACTTGTCTAGTTACTATTATCATATGTAAATTTTGCTAGTGAGAGGTACCTATCCCAATTGCCTTTGAACTCAATAGCATACCTTCTCAGCATGTCCTTTACTACCTAGATCACCCATTTTGATTAGCCATATGTCTATGGATGAAATGCTATACTAAAGGTAAGTCAAGTAGCTAAGGCATCATGTATCTTCTTCTAAAATCTGAATGTAAATCTCGAGTCTTGATATTAAATGATAGATGCTAGAACTCAATGTAGTCTGATGATTTTATCAATGTATAGTTGTGCAAGTTTCTAAAGGGAATAGTCTATCCTCACTAGGATAGAATGTACCATCTTGATCAACCTATCCATAATTAGCCATACTATATCACATCTGTTTCTTATCATCAATAAACCTATTATGAAGTTCATAGTAAGTCTATCCTATTTTCGTTCTATTGTTGTTGTGGGGTAGAACAATCTAGAAGGAACATGGTGTTTAGCTTACATTTGCTAATCAATGAGGCATTTAATCACATACTTACTTTATTCCTGAACACTATTAATGAGGTTTTAAGTCTTGGTGCATCTTTATGCTCCCAAAATGCATGGCATAAGGGGAATTATGTGCTTTTTGTAATATCTACCTCTTAATGTCCTCTCTATTAGGTACTTATAGCCTATCATGATAATATAGGCATCCCTCTATGCTAATTTCATGTTCAATTGAATTCCCCTCTTTGATCAGACTCGTTATGTGCTACAATTGATATTATTTTATTATGCTTCTTTCACATGTTACATCAAATTAGGCTTTACTTGTAGTTCAACTAGTAGGGCCTTATCTTCTTGGCACTGTGACAGGATATTCATTGCCTTCAGGTTGAATAGGAGCTTCTACCTTAATGCATTTACTAACACATTTACCTTACTGGGATGCTAGTTGATCAGGCAATCATAATCTTTAATTAACTCCACCCATCTCTATTGCTTCAAGTTCAATTCTTTCTATGCAGGTAAGTATTTTAGGCTTTTTATGGTTTGTGTAAACATAATACCTTTCACTATACAAATAATGCCTCTATATTTTTAAGGCAAGAAGGATTGCTACAAACTCCAAATCATGAGTAAAATAATTCCTCTCATATGGCTTTATCCATTGAGATACATAAGCCACCACTTTACCATCTTGTATTAGCACACATCCAAGCTCATTATATGAGGCACCATTGTAAATGATAAACTCATTCTTAGTTCTAGCTATGCAAGAATTGGTACTTCTATTAACATAGCTTTTAACTTGTCAATTCTCCTAGCATATCCAATCTCAGACTAATTTTCACATCTTTCCTCTGTAGGTGTGCCATGGGAGCAACAATCATTAAGAATCCTTTGACAAATTATCTATAGTGTCTAGCCAACCCTAAGAAGCATTTTAGTACAACTTTAATTTTATTAGGGTCTACCCTGATTCCTTTTATTGATGCTATGTGTCCTAGAAATGTTACTTATTTCAACCAAAATTCACACTTAACTTGGCATAGAATTACTTCTTTCTCTTTATATTTATGATACTAGCCTAATGTGTCATTCATGTTCTTATTTGGTTTTGGAATACACCAAGATGTCATAAATGAATAACACTATAAATTGGTCCAAGTATGGTTAAAATATCTAATTCATCAGATCCATGAATAATACGAAAGCATTTGTTAATCCTAATGGCATCAATAGAAATTCATAATGTTCATGCTTAGTGAAAAAATCTATCTTTAAAAGGTTAGATTCCTTTACTTAAAATGAATGGGACCCAGATCTCAAATCAATTTTTAAAAAGGCACTAGACCCTTTTAATTAATCGAGGAGATCATTAACTCTAGGTAGAGGGTATTTACTTACGATAGTCACCTTATTGAGTTGCCTATATTTTATACACAATTATAGTAAGCCATATTTTTTTCTTTACAAGCAATATTAGTGCTTTCTAGGTGAGACACTAGGTTTGATAAACCCCTTTAGCTAATAGCTCTTGCAACTGGCCTTTAGTTCTATCAGTTCTATAAGTTCCATTCTGCAAGGATCTATCAATATAACTCTATCTGTCTATAGTGTACTTATGGCATTATGCTTAGGTATCTAGTCTATTCCTAATA
Source organism: Hura crepitans (assembly GCA_948208565.1). NCBI lineage: Eukaryota > Viridiplantae > Streptophyta > Magnoliopsida > Malpighiales > Euphorbiaceae > Hura > Hura crepitans. Next base: position 8,545 of record CANXYI010708343.1, read on the forward strand.
TAATGTTGAGCGTATTGAAGGATAATTCAATCAAGTTAATAGGGAAAATATATCCCTAGACAACTAGAGGATAATCTCTATACACTTTGTTTACTATCACGTGTTGTCTTATTGGGTTACCGACCACGATTTTAGTGTCTAGGGCTTTTGATTGAAATCCCCTATCCCATGTTATTGTGGTGTATATGTAGAAGTGTGTAGACCCTAGGTCTACTAATATTAGAATAAACAAATCAAGAATTGAAATGTACCAATAATAACATCTGGAGAGTCTACCTTCTCTAGAGCTCAGATCATGCACTGATGAGCTAGTGCTCTAACTTTGGTCCTTTAACTTGCCTCTAATTAAGGCCTCTAACTAGTTTTAGCTTCCTCTCCTTTACTATCCTTCTAGTTCTTTACTGGTGTAGTGTTTCTTGTTCTTGAGCATATAGAGCAATCTCTCTAATAGTGGCCTCTAAAGTCATATCTATAGCTAGCTCCTAGGAATAGATTCCCCTATATCTCTTATTACATGTACTATAAACTAGGGTTATGCCCTCAGTACTGGAGATTGGAGCACTAGTGGTAGACTTCGACTCTCATTAAGGTCTAAATTGCCCTACTAGGCTTGTTTTTTATGCTAGGGCTAATCTTTGTGATGCTGATATACTAGGGCCTCCCTTTTGCTTTTTACTTGCCCTAGATACTGAGCTAGCTTATTCAGTTGTAAAAAATCTCTTTCTTTGGAAGTTTTCTCATCTTTCCCTACTAGTACCTAAGTTATTAGCTACCTCCATCTCTTTCACATATTTTAGATAAGTTTCCTAAAGGGCTGATAGTGCTAACAATTATTGGGGTCTTGATGGTGGAGTAATAATGGCAATAGCAACTTATCTCAATACTTCGACCACCTATTATATCAATGTTAGCTATACTTATGCTGACTATACGAGCTATGTAGATTGCATTGATGTTAACTATGCTACATTCTAGGTGTAGGAGCTTCTGAGCTTGCTAGTTCTTATACTATAGTAGAGGTATGATTTTTTACCTCCTCTACACTAGTAAGTGATCTTTGGTCACTCATAATCTATATCTAGGAATAGGTATTAACTTCAAGCAATGCAGTGTTGTGTGATGTATATATATATATATGAGTCCTATGGCACTTATATGTAGCCTAGGAATGCCTAAACTGGGCTCTAATGCTAGCTAATGTGACACCTCTCACTCGACCCGATAGCCAGATCTAAATGAGAGATGGCACATTATGACACCTCCTACCCAAACCATTGCCAAACTGAATAAGAGATGGCATATTAACTAGTTTAACCATTATCTTCTATTCCTCTATTTTATGCTTACATCATGAGTATCAGAAGCCCACATGTGTCTTTAAAACCAATGTTACTAATATAAGTCCTTAAAATTCTACTATTACATTCTAGCAAAAATCCAGCAATGTAAAGATTGTTTGGTGACATGTTGTGAAATAAACCTATAAAAACAATGCTTCTATAACATTCACAAACTCAATCTTATCCATTTGGGTCCTTCTGACCCTCTAACAATATCACCCAACAGCACACACATAGGCATTAATTAAAACATATATCATGATTAGAATATCACTAGATCTTATTCATACATACAAGATGAATTACATAGTATTAATGTCTTTCAATTTAGAGCTACATAACTAGTATATTTGATGACATGTACATACAGAGTACTAAACTAGACCCACACCTTATGTATATAGATATTAGTGCCACTAACTATATTTACATCATGTAAAAGAAATAAAAAGTTACACCAAGTTAATACTATCCATACTGCACTACTTCCTTAAGGCTGGTCTGAAGATTGGATCTGTTTACAACCTATACATCGAGAAAACATGATGCATTAAGAATAACACTTAATGGTGTATTCAATAATATACATGCAATCATGATACACATGCATCTTAATGTTAATCAAGTTATTTGGTGTTTGTACATTCTTCTTGGTTTATGTTATTATTTGTGAATCATTTTAAGTCATGGTACAATTATAATTTATATGTACTCCTTAACTTTATGGACTTAACTCTTTTGTGATACTTACTTGTCTTAAGTTCTTATGTGTAATTCTAGCTAGTTCTTACCATGTTTGTATGCCAATATTAAGTTAATTATCCCATTTAAATGAGCTAATTATCATGTCAATACAAAATTGGTTTATATTTACTAAGTTGTGAACCTATAACTATCTATTTACTTACTTTATAGTACCGTATCATGTTTACTTTAAACTCTCTTTTAGGCTATTTAACTTAAGTTCTTATTCAAGTACTAAACATTCACTAAAATTCATTATCATGCATCCATATGTACCATGGTTATTCTATATCCAAGTCTAATTAAAGCTAAGTATATTTAACTATATCAATTTCAATACATCAAGGTTTAAGCATTCATTCATTTCAAACAAATTACTAAAGATTACTCATTATTTTCCTTGTTAATACTTTCAGATATAGTGGCATATAAGTTATAATCATGCATCATTTCCACATTTCATACACATTCAAATGCTTATACATAACTTTAATCATATTCACACACAAATAAGGATATTTCCATACAAATTGAAGTGGATTATACATAATGACCATATTAAGGTTTTCATTCATTTTCATAGTAATCAAACTAATTACTTGTCATTGGGTAATTTCAAATATATTAAGTCTAATATACATGTCAAGTCAAGTGGCTATATACATACAACATGACTAAAGACTTATTAAAGCTATAAACACCATTTTTATCCATGGATCAAGTAAAGAACATACATCTAAAGCATGGTAATGCTCTTGGGTCCTCCCACACCTCATGCTTACCTTACCATTTTCACACCATCCACACATAATTTATCATTTTCAAGTGCTAAAACTCATCATTAAACTAGCAATGTCACATACACTCACACCAATCGCCTTTTCACCTCTCAACCAGCAAGTCATTCATATATGCCAAGTAACCTTTCATTAAGCAAGTCCTTATTTTTCCTTCATCAATTAGCCATTTTCCTAAGAATTCTATTCAAGTTTAAGGACACCACCATGTAGGCACTAGGTTAAATAATTTTAAAGCTATTTCTAGCCCCTTTAAGGATCAAAAGACATGAAAAGAAATGCTAGAATTCACTTACATGTTAAGGAGAACACTTGAAACCTTTAATTTCACAAGCTATCCAACCCTTCATAAAAGCTCTTCTTCACCTTCTTCAAGCCTTTCCTTGCCTTAGATCCCTTCAAGCATAATTGGCACACACCCTCTTAGATGTTAGGCATCACAAGAAACCATTTCCAACTAAGAAACCACAAGGATAGTCAAGGAAAAGGCAAGAAACTCACCTAAGGTACCCCTGCTGGATAGCTTCTATCCAAGAATTTTTGATGATTTTTATTTAATTCTTGGAGACTAATTTTGTTGTGATTTTTCTTCCCTTAAGTCCCTAACATCCCCAAATGAATGTAGAAATTAAGAAATTGTAAAATTGAATGGGAGAATATGATGAAAATGGCCACCAAAGGGAAAGGTGGCGTCAGTTTTTGGATAGCAAAAGGAAGAAATTTTTCTCCTTTGTTTTAGTGGAATTGTCCACTTGTCAAGCCCATTTGGACACTTAGTATGGCCCTTAGGCTAGCTAGCTTGGTATGGGTGGGTCTCGCAACCTCTCGAACCATCATGAAATGGCTTGATTTTCAATAGAACTTCAAAAATTCACTAAAATTCACACTAACCTCAAAATTTTAATCCCCTCTAAATGCTTGTAAATTTTCATGGCCAAATTCCATCAATAGGACAGTTTTTAGATTGCCTCGATTTGTATGCCAACCTCATAAATTATGAGAATTTGGAAATGACCTCAAAATTCAAAAATTCTTTCACTAATGGACTTATTGGAATTTTTTAGCTTTAGGGTCTGATATTTTCGGGTCTATCTAGGCATATCCCGAGTCATTCTTAGCCCAACTAATTTTTATTACATAGATTGATAGCTTAAACTCAAAATGAATTATTGGTTCTACTAAATCTTTAAAATTT
>CANXYI010708455.1:0-11583 GCA_948208565.1 Hura crepitans
GCTCCAAACTTAAAGCATCAAATTCATTATATATCATCATTTTCAAAGCCTAAAAGCTTGTGGCAGTCATACTAAAAAAACTCAAATACTTTTGGTTCTTGCTCGCACAAAAAATCCAAAAGTCAGAAGGTGCTAAACTCTAAAGCTCAAAATATTTCCCTTAATCCTCAAATAATTGAGCATTCTCTTTTCAACTATGGTTGCCCTTATTCAAAAGAAAAAAATGAAAAAAATGAATTCATTAATTTTCGCTGGGTCCAACTAAGACCATGAGCCTAGGAAAAGTTAGAGAAATTTGAGAGAAAATGTTTAGTCAAAAAATCTTCACAACTGACTAATAACAAGGATATCATCAATGCAGCACTCAAAAAGGTCAAAAGAATGACATTCGAATCGCAAATATTCTAGATGCTGGGGGTATAAAGTTGGCACCATAACAAGCCACTCGTTGATCTAAAAAACTTCCATCTCCCATTGCAAGAGCTCTAAAACATATCAAGCCATCTTAAAAGGTGTAAGTCTAGATTCAGTTGATCAGGCATAACACAATCACATTCTAAGCTTTAACCTAAAGGTGGATAAGCTGAATTAAAACAAAAAGGGCTCATTAGGTTAAAAACTTGCAAAGGGCGGCCTAGGCAAAAATTAGAGCATACCTTGCTAGATTGAAAACCCGTAAAAGATGGTCTAAGCAACAATTAAAGGTTGAGAGAAAATATTTAGTTGGAAAATCTTCGGACTAGCTAATAACAAGAGTACCATATTGTGCAATCACATACATTTGTATGCTCATTCACCATTCACTCTTTAGCCACATATGCTCAAATGCCCTTCATGGCAAATTGACCTTTCACCCAAGCCTTGGCATCATTATTGTTCACCTCTCAACCTACCTTCCTTAACTTTTCCTTCACTATAACTGGACCTCTTTAAGTGACTTCTTATTACCACCTAGCCTACAACTTGATAACTTCACTCTTTTCTCAAACCTAACCTTTTCCTATGATAAGCGTAAAAGGAGAATGATCTTAGTAACAAGATATGTACTATTTCATGCAGCCAGACACATAGTCACCCATGCATCCATTGGGTAGAAAATAGATTCATTCATACTGAGAATAAACACTCATTTGCTTGTACATTCATCATTCCTCAATCATAGGATTCATTCATCATAAGAAAAGATACATTAATCATTTAAACATATCTACCTTTACCATTCATTCATTATGAGTCTATATTCATCACTCAATAATCAATAGAGTCAATTCATTCATTCAAAAGTCATAGTCGTGTCTTACATGCATTCACCACTCAGTAAAAAACATACCTTGCTATATTCCTTCATCTAGAAAAGATTAGGAGCCAACACACATCACTACATTCATAAGAAAATGCATTATTAACCACTAAGTCAAAAACATACCTTGCCATATTTCTTTATCTAGAAAAGATTAGGAACCAATTTGCATATCACTCATTCATTCACCTATACTTATCCAAGTAAGCACATAGTCAATATATACATATCTACCCATTCATGACATATTCATATTGAATCATCTCATTTCACCATATTCATCTATTGTTTCATGATTTCACACTCATTCATAGGATAAAGTGCAGTTAATCATTCATTAAAGTAATCTCATTCATCACCTTCATGGTTTCATGCTTATTCATTTAAGATAGGATAGAATACATTCATTCATTTAAGAGAAAACCAATCACTAGATGCATTTATACATTTGCACATGTATCAGTTTATTCATCCAACATTAGCCATATACTTTAGGCACACCACTCATTAGGTTTAAATGTTTAAGCATCTTATCAGAGATTAGTCATATGAAAAACAAATAACATGTATATGCATCATTCAAAATAAAGTGACATTCCTCCATGCATTATAGAAAAAGGTTCTTCGTTCTAGTTATCTAAGAACTAAGCAAAAACTTATCCATGTAGGGCACTACATTCAGTCATGCATGCTCACATGCACTAGCCACATTTTTGCTACATTTAAACCTCTAACTCATTAATTAGTCATGCACTTACATCACACACAACACATGTGCACATGATGTCACACATATACTTGCACAATATTAATATCCTTAATAATAGATATGGTTTAAACTATTGCTTAAGACTTATCACCAGATTTAGTTTGGTCCACAACATCATACTATTACTTAAGACCTATCACCAAATTTAGTTCGGTCCATAACATCAGATTATAGCTTAAGACCTATCATTAGATTCTGTTCAATCGATGACATCAGACTATTTTTCAAACTTATCACCAGATTCAGTTCGATCAGTATACTCAGACCTATCACCAGATTCAATTCAGTTAACCCACTCAAACCTAACACTAGATTTAGTTCGGTCAACCTACTCAAACTATTACCAGATTTGGTCAGCATCTCCAGACTCATCAATGAATTTTGTTTGGTCAACTCTTTTGAACTTATCACTAGATTTGGTTCGGTCCATCTGTAACTTACCAACTTAAAGGCAAATAGGCACTTGTATTTGGTGTAGTTTATCTTTACCTAGAGGGAAATAGGCACTCGCATTCGATGTGGTTTTCTTCAACTTTAATTCAAATCATCCGAAGGCAAATAGACACCTATATTCAATGTAGTTTATCTTCACCCAAAGGCAAACATGCATTTATATTCAATGTAGCTTACTTTTAAACCTTATTTGGAAACATCATAGTAAAAATATGTTCTAGTTTAGTTGGATTTTCACTTCACCTGAGGACAAGCAAGCACCTATATTTGGTGTAGTTTTCTTCACAATATCAATTCTTTTTCAAAGGGAAAAATACAACTCAAGTCTAGCAATCTTTTGCAAATAATTTGGGGGTAGGCATTTGTATTTGATGAAGCTTCGTGCTAGGTAAGTATACCTTCAGGTAAGTACTTCTAACACAGGTACTTTGATGTGCACTGTTGGCATTTCATAGCACATATCAAAGTAGGGCCAATTGTAGACACCTCACCTTTTGACCTATGATGATAACTAAAGACAAGCTTAAGTAATAAGGCAAGCAACTTAGAATCTAAGTCTACAGAGGCTAACATGGCATAGGTCCATCCAGACTTGATGCTATGAGGTCTGCACTTTAGCCAGCCTAGGCCAGTTGAGCCCAAAGCCTAAGATCCACATGAACAAGTTAAAACCTATGTCTACATAGACTAAATGTAACCTGGCCCAAAGCCCATAGACTGGTGGAAAACCCATGACTAAGTCTACACAGACTAAGCCATACAAGTTTGCACGGACTTATGGATAAAACTTTCCAAAGGCATAAGATCCCTATCCAGAGGATGAATCCTAGTCCTAGAAAGACTTTACCACTTCTGAACAAGATAACCTGACCCTAGAACATATAAATACCCCTCATAGGGTTTGAAAGAAAGGGGGAACTCAAAAAAGAAGCTTGGAGGCTCTTTAAGAATAATGTTATGAGCATCTAAGAGATCCATTTCATGAGTTAAGGAGTGGACTCCAACTAGAAATCGCTCTACTAGCCCTATTAGCCCACACTCAAAATACTATTCTTCCTAAATCCAACCTTTTTGCATTGTTGCTTGAAGTCTATTTACAAAGGTAATATCTAAGGCCTCTCACTGTATATATTGATGCTATTTTCATGGACCTATGATCTTTAAGGATTGATCTCAAGTGAGGCGATTTTATGTAATCCCCACTTTGATCATAGAAGTAAGTAATCATTTTAAGTTGTTTTATATTGTATAATTGACTGTCATTATGTTATAACTATTCTATAATTTTTGTCCTAATTTTACAGACCTATCTATGAGCATAATGAAGTCTGCACAGACTAAATCTATTGATATGTGTATGATATGTCATCCGTACGAACTTAGGTTTGATAACAGTTTCTTATGTCTTATATATCATATTTTCATGTATTCTATTTACTACATTGATATGCTTGTATGATATTACCATGTATAGTTATTTCATTCTCTTATGTGCATGTTGTTGACTTTCTGGAACCATTGCATGTCCATACGGACTCTCTCTTATAAGGAACATAGTCCATATGGATGATCCTATTTTGCTCTCTTGGTTTCATCTTAAAGTCTGCATGGACTCCCTCACATGAGAAATGTAGTCTGCATGGATGTACTTATGTTGAGCATGTCTACTTTATTAGGTAATCTGCATGGACTCCTTTTTATGAGGAAAGTAGTCTTCTAGTTTTCACATGTATTTGTATTTCTTATCCTCTTTGTTAATCCTTATGAATCTTTATTTGGTATCATTAATCTTTTCCTTTGAGTTGTATGTAAGTGACCTTTCTCACTAGAGTGGAGGTCAGGATAGACATAATAACCGTTATAAGTAGTAGTCTGCATGGACATATGCTTGAGCTATACTGAGTTTACATGGACTTAACGATGCACAGGCGGGACTAGCTTTATGTTATGGACTATTTTCTTTTATTTTGTACTATTTCCATTTCATTACTTATTTTGGGGTTGTAATAGATAGTAAATAACTTATTTTACATGCTAAAGCCCAAATCTCATATTAAAATGGTTTTCTAACTAATTGATTAGTGTGTTTCTTAAACAAAATGGTTTTAACTTTTTTCTAGTCAAAAGTCACATGAAAAATGTATTTTAATGAACGCCAATCTCCTAAAGATGGGAGTTGGCCAATTACCACCAATTCTTACGGAATTACAGGTAATTGTCAAGTCAAATAACAACTAATTAATGACCTGATTTCTAGATGTACAATATACTTGTTGTATGTTTTAAATATTGCAATTTACTTTTTATACAAGAAAAGGTGACATAACTATTTTAAGTATAATACATGCTTGCTTAAGATGGGATTGATAAATGTTTCAATATAAAAAGAAGGCATATTATTAGGGCATAAATAAGATTTGAATTCCTAACCTTTCTTGTACAGAAGATCAAAAGTCCTAGTGTAGAGGCGAGGTGGCAACTCCATTAACCACTCTCATCCCTGGTAAAAATACATAATCTCTACAGTGGTAACCCCGCTAGGGATTGAGAATCTCAATATAAAAGTGCCCCAATAATATGCCATCTAATATTCTAATTTTTATCAATCACATGCATTGCATCCTATAGAAACTATGTCCTTTTTTACCTTGGATGGTATTGTGAACTATGACTCCATTTTTTATTCAAGAATGGGGAAGTGCTAGCATATCCATCACTCACAAGCCTCATGCCTTTAGGTATATAAAAAGCTGAACTAATAAGTCGCTATTATCCTTGATTGGAAAGACCCGTTAGGATGGACCTCTACTTGTTAGAGCCTTAAGCCTTTTGACCAAACCATGAGCCCATATAATCAAGCTTAGAAACTTCCCCTAGGTTAAATGACCCTAAAAGCTTATGATTGCATTATGATGGGCCTTGCATTTAATCTTATTTGAAGTGGGGGCAAGCCCATTGTGCCTTTTTGTCTAGAGTGAGCCCAACCTAATTTCACCTCAAAGAAGACTTAAATGTTATGGGCCATTACCCTTGCATGCGCTTTAAATATGAGAGGTCCTTGAGCCTAATTAAGCCCATTTTTGAACCTATACATCCTTAGATGATGTTTAAGCAATCCCACCTAGGAAAAATTGGCTTAACCACATGTGTGGGAGTAATAAGGTTAGAAGGCTTAATGCTTGTGTTGGTCCTTGTACATCTAACATGTATCCTTTTTCTATATACTTGCATAATATTATGTTATATCCATTACATAACATAAACTTTACATCCTTCTTGCTTTATGTCCTTCTTGTCTTTTATGTACCATATGTATATCATGTTTCAATGTACATACCTAACATTGTACCTACTTATATAAATGTACCATATGTATCTCATGAGTTCTTTTTCTATACATATAATGTCAAAATTCAAATGCATCTCATATAGGTTTAGGCATATCTCTTGACCCATACATTTATATCTACATGCATCTTGTACATGTATTATAAACAATCTAAAAGCCATGCATACATCTTTACAAAATATCGCCATCTTCATATGCCTAAGATCTCTCATGCATCCTCATATGTATCTTTCTATATACACGTTCATGATATATCGTTATGCTACATTTTATATACATGTATCTTTATCTTGTGCACTAACATATGTTGTATATAGTATTAGTTCTCCTAGGCATCAAGCTAGTGTACCTAAGGGATAGTCCCTAACCGTATCATAAGTTATATCATCCAAACATGGCATATGCATAAGCACCTTACCATATTAAAAGCATGCATAATTCTTTATATGGGAAAAACTATCCATATATATGCTTGTCACATCATTACTGGGGCCATTCTAATCCGCTATCTTACCTAGTATAGGTGTAACATTCACATCCATCTGTATTTTTTCCTTACCCTTAGGTTGCATCCTATATAGCATCACATTGCTTGAAATTTGCATCACCATATATAGACATATAACTTCATCCATTCCTACACACTAAAATAGGCATGCAAACATTATTCTTACCCATACATAGAAAAGTTGCATCATATGCACACACTTGGCATAATCTTGTATCAGTCACACTTCACACTAGCACAACACACTAACCATGCATCAAAAGTTACAATCTTGTAAAAGTTAACTAACTTCTTACTCATGCATGAAACTCAAAGCGCACATATTAGGCATCAATAGGAATAATGCATAACATTAAACATAGCTACATAAGATGCACTAAAGTTATAGGCCTTCATTCATACATTAACATATGTTGCACATGGACAACACTACCTTATTCATATTATTTAGGCTTAGGCTTAGTCAAGCATCATTGATCTATAACACCCTAGGTTGCATACATTATAAACCTACTTCACATAGGTACATTCACTCTAGCATATGATAGGATATCCTAATCTCACCCAAACATTAACCATCCGTAACATGCAGACCTCACCATGTATTCACATTTGGCATACCATACATAGACACTTATCATCTATTATGTAGACTTTAGTCACCTTATATCATCTTACCCAGTATAAGTAACATACATCCATCACATATCCATATTATGTCTAGGAATGTCATGTACATATTCCACCCATTTGAATGATAAAATTTACATCCCATGCATACACTTAGCATATTATAATGTAAACTTCACATCCATCATACATTTGTAGTCACTAACCTTCAATCTTACAAATCACCCATGCATATTAAGCATAACATAGCATTATAACCATAATGCTTAAAGAATGTATCATATGAAATTAACAATTATACCATGCTAACTATAGTGATCATCCTTCACTCAGGCTCTTTTAAGGAAAGGACCCATACCTTAAAAAAAAAAAAAGAATCCCAATCTCTAAAGATAACACTAGAGGGTAAAAACTTGTAGAGGATTAAAGCAATTGTCAAAAAAGCTATGGTCTCCGAAATAGAGAACTTTCGAGCCATGATTTGAGAATAATTTGCCAAGTTAAAAACCATCGAGAAGGCAAGTAATGACTGAGAAACCAAGGCAAGCAATGACTAAAAAACCAACCCTGGTTGCCCACCACACAAATTTGCTAAGTTCAACAGGCCTTTGTCATTAATATTCATAGAATTAAGGAACAAAAACCTCCTTCATCCACTAACACTAGAATCACCAACTGGACCATTTTTAACTAAACATAGGCATGATTTATATTATGCCTATCACTAAAAGATTGGTCACCACACTAATGAGTGCAAAAACCTTTGCCATGCCATCCAAAATCTCATCAATCTTAGAGCAATGCCCAATCCTGATTCGTACCTCACAAAAGTGTCCAGACATTCTTTAGTTCCTCGAAGGCAAGGCCAGCCTCCCTAAAAAACTAATAATGTCTTTTAGTAAGATTGCATCAACTAAGGATATAGAAGGATCCAATGATGATAGGATAGATTGTCTTCATTTTCCTTTCTAGTTATTTTCTTCCTTTTATGTTGGCACAATTAAAGTTTAATAAAAAATCATTTTATTTTCTTCATAAGCATCTTTATGTACCATAATCATTGCATAGCATGATACTTTTGAGAGTGAGTTGAGAGATTTTTTTTTAAAAAAAAAGGGAAATAAATATGATCAGTTTAATCCATATCTATTACAAATAATTCATTATGGCTCACCACTACTACACACAATTTTGAAGCTCAAGGCTTGATCTTTCCTTGAAAAGCGTGAGAAATATCCTTGAATGTGAGATGAGAGAAAGAAAATAACAAGTTAGGGGCAACTAAACCTGAATAAATGCTTTCCTTTAATCTTAAAAAAGGTTCAAATTCAACAAGCTCCAAACTTAAAGCATCAAATTCATTATGTCCAATCATTTTCTTTAAGAACCATTCTAAACGACAAACATTTCATAGTTTTTACTCACCTAAAATCCAAAAGTCAGAAGCTCTAAGAGGCCAAAACTCCAAAGCCTATAAAAAAATAAAAGGATTTTCCTTAAGCCTCAAATAAATAAGCATTCTCTTTTAACCATAGTTACCCTTATTTGAAAAGAAATGAGTTATTTTCTAATTCCTAATGGGTCGATCAACTAAAAGCATGAGCCTAGGCAAAAGTTAGGGAAATTAAGAGAAAATAGTTAGCTAGAAAATCTTCAAACTCACTAATAATAGGGATATCATCAATGCAATACATGGAAAGGTCAAAAAGATGACATTCAACATTCTACAAAAGTGCAAAGATTCAAAATGTTGGGGGCACGAAGCTAGCAAGCCACTTATTGATACAAAAAGCTCTATCAACATCCATTGACAAGAGTTTTAAAACATATCAAGCCATCTTAAAAGGTGCAAGGCAAGATTCAATTGATCAGGCATTTGCACAATCAGATCCCAAGCCTTAACCAAATGTGGATAAGCTAAATTCAAAATAACATAAAAATGAATCAAAAGAATAAAGAAACTCACTAGGTTAAAGACTTGCAAGGGGTAGCCTAGGCAAAAATTAAAGCATACCTCGCTAGATTGAAAACTCACAAAGGGCGGTTTAGGCAACATTAGAGGTCGAGAGAAAATATTTAGTTGGAAAATCTTCTGACTAACTAATAACAAGAGTACAAACTGTGCATACATTTGCATGCTCATTCATTATAATTATTCACTCTTCAACCACACATGCTTAAATGTCCTACCCAGCAAATTGACATTTCATCCAAGCCTTGGCCTCATCAATGTTGACCTTAACTTAACCTACCTTCCTTATTCTTTCCATCACCATAACTAGACCTTTTTCTTCAAGAGACATCTTATTACACCAACCTAGCCTATAACTTTATAACTTTACTCCTTTCTCAAAACCCAACCTTTTCCTATGATGAGTCTGAAAGGAGAATAATCCCAATAACAAAACATGTACTAACTCTTGCATTTAGAAATATTATCACATATACATCACAAACAATAGGTTTACTCATTTACACATCCATTTTAGGAAAAAGTACCCATTATGCCTATTCATATGTTTACCTTCATTCATACATCCATCACAAAAGAACATTTATTCACTATGGAAAAAGATGCATCCATAAGGATGTACCATCATTCAACATGTGTTTGCCTTCATCATTCATGCATCGAAAGAAATAATTCATTCATTCAATCATCTAGGAAAAGTCATATCCATGTCTTACATGCATTTACCATTCATTCAGATTCCTTATTTTATGTAGGAGAAAATAAGCAAAAACACACGCATCACTACATCAACCACTCAATTAAAAACATAACTTGTTACATTCCTTTATCTAGAAAAGATTAGGAACCAATTTGTATATCACTTATTCATCACCAAATTCATTCACCCTACTTATCCAAGTAAGCATGTAAGTCAATAGATACATATCCACCCATTCACATTGAATCACTCTATCACCACATTGAATTATGTCATTCATCACTTTCATGATTTCACGCTCATCCATAGGATAGAGTGCATTCATTCATTAAAGTTATGATTTCATGCTCATCCATAAGATAAAGTGCATTTATTCATTAAAGTCATGTCATTCACTACTTTTGTGCCTTTACATTCATTCATCGAAAATAGGACAGAGTTCATTCATTCAAGAGAAAACTAGGTAACCATATCCAAGCATACGACATGTTCATTCACAAACTCGCATTAAGTAGGCATTTATGTACACAACATTATTCATAGAGTCTAGCATATTCATTTAAAAGAATCATTCATTTAAAAAAATCAAGAACAAAGCATTCATTAGGTTTATGTGCATCTATACTAACATGCATGCATTATCATTCATCATTCAGCATGAGCATTTTATCTAAACATATAGCTCATAAAGTTTAGAAACACAAAACATACACATCATATAGGATTGAGCTATGGTCATTCACGCATCATAAAAAAAAGCCTATTGGTCTGTGCATATTCACTCATTTAGAAAAAAAAAGTTATGTACACCACACAGTTGCATATTCATGCATAGCCTTTGCAAATACACATCTCACTCACATGCACGACACCTCATGAAAAATGCATCAGTTTACCTATCCAGTTCCTTCATCACGCATGTTTATGTTTACACACCTATGTGCATGCCAATATAGTCAAAATTTGCATAGGATCACCATAATCTTATGAAGTGCACTTGTTCATCATTCAATGCAATGTTCATTCATCAGCATATACATTAGCATTCACTCATGTACATTCACTATTTAATAAACAAATTCAAAAATTTTAAAAGTATATAGACTTCATAAATAGTATATGTACATATATATATATATATATAAGTCATAGGTCCACTCTCCTCTACTCTTTCTCACTCTCAATTTCCTCATCATTAGAAGAAAGCACCAACTTCTCATCAATCTTTAATGCCCTCAACTTTCTCCTAGCAACACGAAGTGAAGCCACTTTCTTAGCCAACACATTCTATAAGAGAATAAGGGATCAATACATGTCATGCATACATTCACACTTGTATAAACTAACCACTACAGGAAAATACTTATAGAAAGAACTCGAGTCTTGTCCACCATTGCCCACTTGAAGTCTTCCACTACACTAGTAG
Source organism: Hura crepitans (assembly GCA_948208565.1). Taxonomy (NCBI): domain Eukaryota; kingdom Viridiplantae; phylum Streptophyta; class Magnoliopsida; order Malpighiales; family Euphorbiaceae; genus Hura; species Hura crepitans. Next base: position 11,108 of record CANXYI010708455.1, read on the forward strand.
TTCTCTCCATAGAAGCCCTCTTTAACTATCCAAATCAAGACAAAAAAGTGTCACATAAAGTTAAGTCAACATAGTGATCAGTAAAAGTCAAAAGGTACCATACCAGTGTGGTGTTTTCTAACACAAAAGGAACTGGCCAATTATCTTCGATTCAAAGGTAAGTAGAGGATAACTCTCCATCCATACCATACCACATGTGGCTCAGCTCTAGTATATTAGTCAAGGTGCCCATAACTTTATTAGGCAATGGTGACTGACTAACAAATGGACTGTAGGCTCTACTCCTAGTAGTATGTGTAAAAGGAGGTGAAAACTGAGGACCCTGAAAACTAAAAAATGTCCTCACCCTTTTTTCTAATGGAAGAAGGTCTAGCTTCAAAAGTAGTGGTAGTAGGCTGCAACATAACACACAGTTAAAAGTTGTTTTCAAAAATAATAAGTAAAAGACCAAGCAATTTACTTGAGGAGGAGGACCT
>CANXYI010708483.1:0-13234 GCA_948208565.1 Hura crepitans
GCATTTTAGTAATTTTTCCACTGATAGTGAATAAAGGCTAAAGATGACATAGTTTGTGCATGAAATAATTATCAATGATCAAATACATAAATTATATAACTGGTATTAATTAATTGAATGATTATAGGCACAAACACCTCAGGGGTAAAATGGTAATTTTGTATGTTAGTTCCTTTAATTGAACTAAGATACCAGTATGAGACAAGAATAAAAGTATAATGCATGAGTTAACGACTGGACATGTTTTTTAATGAATGAATTCACCATTGAGTATTTTTATACTTAGCATACCTATTACGGTGCACAGGTACCAAGATCAAGGATGTTGCCTCATAAAGTGCACAACAGAGTTCAGAGGTAATATAGAGAAAGTGGATCATGTAAGATGATTAGATTTTGCACTCTATGTACTTAGGTAGGGGAAATGGGTGTGATGTATATAAGGGGTACATGGTAGTATCTAGATATAATAGGCTATTTTGTAATTAATCCTGTGTTGTTTCTCTTATGTATGGGTGTTCTGTGTTGCATGTTTGTGGCCTATAACTGTTATGTGTTAGATGATATTGATAGGATGATAACTAGGGGATTAGACTGGTCCAGGAGATGTGATATATAATGTTGAAGTGTCTATAGGTGGATATGATTTGGGGATAGTGACTAGGGTAGCCATTATGCTATCAAATTTTTAGATAATACCAAATTATGTTAGATTCTTTCTGTAATGGCTAAAACATGATAAAATGATCTTAAGTGGATTATAAGAATTGACTTGAAGGAATTTAGAATCATATAGAGTTGTCTAGTGCGGCATTAGTAAGAGTTAAAGGAATGAACTTGGGGCAAATTTCAAGATGAGTGACCTAGCAGGAAGTGCACCGCTTATTGGGTTTCTTTGAGAATCCAGTAAGGGGTGTTACACAATCAATTAAAGAAAAATTGGGGAAAAAAGAGGGAAAATGTGTTAAAAATACTTAATTTTTTTTGAAAAATATATATAGTCAAACTTTCAAAGAAAAAGTCAACATTTCCATTCATTCTATCTCCATCTCTCCTTAAGCAAAAGTTGATAGCTTTTGTCTTTTCTCCCTCCATTTTTCTTCAATTTCCTCCCTTCTAAGCACTATCATCCACAACTAAAAATAATCCTAGAGCCTTCACAGCCTCTAGATCTCCAAGGAAGTGGAATTTGAAAGAAAAACTGATTAGAATTTTCAATTTTTCAACCCCATGAATAGTAATCAATATTGGTTTGAGTAAGTTTTTCCAACTTTTGATATTTTTCATAAGTCCTATGGGTGCTCAAGAGTATCTCTATGGTTTTAGATTTTTTTTTGGTGCATTGGTTGATTTATTGAGACAAGGTCAAATCGAAGGTTTAGATAGGCCTCGGGGTTCCATTTCGACTTTCTCAATATGTGTAATCCAAATATAATGTACAATTTTCACTTATAAGCACCAAATTTAATATTATGCCTATAATGTAAAAAATGGCTCTAAATGTGAAATATCATGACGTGGGGCCCTTAATTAGTTGTATGGCTTTTATAATATGAGTTTAAGAGTTTTAAATGAGGAGAATTGGATGGAAAGAATTAAATGTATATTTTTGTGCTCAATAGAGCTTAATATTCATAATATAGAGGAAATTGAGTTTTACATTGCTTAATATAGTATTTGAGCTCAACTAAGCATAAATTGGTGTTAGTCCACACACTTGATATATCTAAATGAAAGTGTGAGAATACATTAGAAATGATAAATGCTCAAAATGTATTCATTAAGGCTAAATGTACATAATATGGGAAAATGACCTTAAATTGTGCATATATGGTCTCCACTCATGCTTTTTGGCATGTATAATGTGCTTTGCACTATTTATATTAGTTGTTGGCCATTTGAGACCATTTGACGTGTGTTGGCCGAATGGGATATAGTGCTATATGTAAATGTGGAAATTTTGCATATATTACCTTAATATGTGTATAAATGTGATATGTGTGTGTTTTATGTGTAATGATCGATTTATGCATGGCATTGAGTTTAAATCATGACTTATGATAAAATGAATATGTATTTGGGTGTTAAATAAGGTTAACATCTTGTTTAAAGCCTTGCATTATGGATGGTCAAATGGTTGGAATGCCAACCTTTTATATGTGCTATATATGTGTTCTTGGTGATTAACATGCTAATTGGGGTCTAAATAAGAGTATAGCATTCCCTTAATGTCATGTACATATTGTCAATGTGGTGTCCTTTTGGGTGGCTTGAGCAAGCAATAACAATATGCATAAGTGTTATGTATTGACATGAGTCAAAATAATGAACAAAAGATGTGTGATGTTTGATGGTCGAATGAGCCTTTTTGAGAATACTTTTGCATGAGAAGTTATAAATGTGAAATTGGTGTAAATACTTGCCAAATTTAGTATACTTCTGACTAAACATGCTTAAAACTATACGTACATGGAGTTTAGGAGTAAAATAGTTCATAAACATGAGATGAACTTAAAATTGTTTTTAACACTAAAGTGCACCATATTATGAGCAAATTGATGAGCATTGAGACATAAAGTGTCTTGAATGAACTGATGTCCTCAAATGAATGTGCGTATGAAGTAATACATGTTAAAAACCATAAATGAGATAAAAATGGTGTTTGGATGTGTATATGGAACAGATATGGCATAACCATATGTTAAAAATGTGCTTGATCACTAAAATGATGTTTTCAATGAAATTCATCAGTTTTAGTTAATTGATGGCTAAAATAAGTAAGTTAAAAGCTACTTAAGCTTACTTAAGTTGATGAAACTAAAATACATTGATTTAGACCATAAGATATAAAAACCTAGAAATTGATAGGTTGATTAGTCAACTAGGGGATATAGCAATAGTTAGGGCACTTTTATGCATAGATTATGATCCAAAGGTTTACTAAATGTCTTACCCATGGATATACATTATGATCTTTGGGTCCTATATAGGTGCGGCCGCCATAAAATCCCATAGGGGCCACTACACAATAATATATGGTGCAGTGGTATAAGCTTATATAGGTATTACATAACCTTTTTTATGCTAGTACAGTAGCCGTCAAGTCCAAAATGTGGGCCACTGCATAATTCTTAATCTCATTATCCATAGGTTTAAAGTTATCCAATTGGTCTTTAAAATAATAAGAGAAATATGATAATCTACTTATAATTTGTTTTATGATAATTAAAATTATAGTTATGTGAATGTGTGAACTGATAATTGTTTATTGAGATAATTGGTTGATTTTAAATGCATGTTTGTCATATATATGTGATATGGATGCCTTTATGCGTGATGTATGTCTTATAGTCATGAATATGGTATATAATAATTTTTATGAGCATAAAGAAATATGTGGATTAGTTATGCATGAAAATGAACAACATATACATATGATTAGTTGATAATGCTTGTTAGAACATGTTTTTTTGATTAGAACATTAAGCATTCACTTTGTGTGTCATTTGTTTATGATGTGTAGGTACGAAGACATTTCGAAATACAAGCCTTAGGTTATCAAGAATTCCAAAAGATTGCCATTCTTTTGGCTAAGGACTGTAAATATTGTAGTTATGTGATGTATAGGTAGCACTCGATGTTGTAATGTATGGGAATAGTCCTTTTGTATTTAATAGTTTTTTTTTGGGTCTCAAGTTTGTAAACCCTTGTAAACTATTTAAAATAGTGTGTTTTTATATGATATCCCTTATTGAGGTTAAGATATCTTATGATTGTGATTGTATGCTGTGTAGTGATCAGAGGATCACATGGAGATTATAGGGATGTGTGAAAGTTCTAGAAGTGTATTTTTCTTATGTAGGTTACTGTTAAAAAATTTAGGATAGTGTTCGATACAGCTATTATGTTGCTAGAGTTTTTGCACGAGGATTCTCAATTTTTGAATATGTAACATTGTTTGAAAAAGTTTTTGAAAACCCACAATATTTACATATAATTTCTTTTAAGATGAATATTTTTATAGGAAGTAATGGAATGAGTAAGTTCAGATATATTGATTTGTATACACTCTTAGTCAAGCTCGGTGGCTGGACCGGGTAAGGGGTGTCACACTTCTTTTTTAAGAATTAGCACCATGAGGAAACCCTCCCTTTTTGTTGCCTTTAATTCCTTCAATCAAGCCTAATTCTTCCACATCTAAACCATCAATTAGCCCCTTCATAGACTCTAGAGCACTATTGTAGTAGGAGATCAAAGTTAGGATAAAGAGTTTTCATGGTGGAGTAAGAGGGTGAATAGTGATCCAATTTTTATAGAGTGAGTTTTTCTTTGATATTATATTTTTTGAAGTGTCTACGAGTGCCTAAGAAAACACTTTTAAGGTTAGAATTTAGTTTTAAAGTTCCTATGATTTATTTTGAATGCTTACATTTTGCCTATTTTGCTTTATGTATAAGAAAGTGAGCAAATGAGGAAAAAAGAGCAAAGAGAAAGCCTATATAATGCCTATAAATCGAGGTTTCATGAATAGTATCTCCAAGGCTTAAATAGTACTCTTAGGGAGCTAGGACACCTTTGTAAGGCTAAGAAGGTTGTGTACTAGTCATGAAATTTTAACGGGCCAAAAAATGAGGAAAATGAAATAATTTAACAATTTAGCAGAACCAATAATTCATTTTTGCTAATAAACTAGTGAATAGTGGCCTTAGATGGACTTATGCTAAGAACACCCCTAGATGTGCCTAAATAGGCCTAAAAATACCATACCCTATATTTGAAAAAGTTTCAATCTATATGTTGGTAAAGGAATTTTAATTTTTTGAAGTTGTTCGATAATTTTTTAGAATTTCCTATTATAATAAGTGGATAATAACCATAATTGCCATTGGAGTTTGGACTTGAAATTTTATGGGCCCCTTAATGGGCACAATTAAGGATTTTTGGCGTTGAAATGTTTATTTTTAGAGGTCTAGAAAAATTATTAAAATTTTTTGAAGTGTAAAGAGAAATTGGAATTATTTGGGCTATTAGATCACCATGTGTCACAATCTAACCATGCCACCCATTTAATATAAATACCCTTACACATGTCAAAGTGCCACATGTGTAAGCATCATCCTTAGCCTCCTCCCTCGCACGCCAATCTGATGCCACTTCCATTTTTCCCCTCTACCATTTTTCTTTCTCTCTCCTCTAAATGACACCCAAATCTCATATAATTTAGATAAAATCACACCTCCACAACCTCTAGAACACATTCTAAGTGACAAAATCTAAAAATAAAGCCTTAATTTAGAGAAATAAGGATAGAGTGAATAGTGCTCAATTTGTGTGTAAGTGGACTTTTCTTAGTTTTTATTTTCATTTTCGGTAGCCCTAGTAATTCCAAGAAAAAACATGATTATAGATTTTTATTTGGAGCTATGTAAGATTTTATAGAAATTTTCTAAGGGCTAGGGATCATTATATAGGTTCAAGAAAAAGTGTTGAAGAAGGAAGGAAACAAAGGACTTGAAGTGGTGAAAAAGGGTGTTTTCAAACCCTAGGTATGTGAATTTGATGCAATAGATGCATGCCATTATGTGTGTTTATGTATGTGTGAATGTACATATGTATGGAAGTGTTGATGTGTGCATGCGTGAGCATGTTTATATGAAATGATCATTCTATCATGTAATGGAATAAAGGTATTATGTATGTTATTTAAGTGAAGAATGCATGTGCATATGGGTAAATGGTGTGTCATATGGCCATGGCATGTGCATGTGTACATGGTGTATACTAATTATGTGTTTATGGTGAAAATGTGTTATATAATGTGGTTATAGTATGTAATGTGAGGAAAGGGAATATATGATAATGGATTATAGAAATATATATAAGTTTAATGTGAAAAAGGAAGGTAATTATGTGTATGGGAAATTGGCCTTTTATGGTGTAAGTAAATGGTTCATTTTTGTGTAAGATGGAAATGTGAATTTGGTGAAATAAAATGAACATATATATAAAGAAAATTTATGCCGAAAATTACAATGTTATATGGTGAATGAAAAGTGAAGCCTTGTGATGCCTATATGGCATAAGTAATGTTAATAATATGTAGTACGAGATGTGAGAAAAATGACCAAATGAATAATGCATAGATTTTAATGTGACTTGTAACTATAAACTATACGTAAAAACATAAAGGACCTATAATTGTGTAAGTAAACAATAAATAGAATTTAGCCCATTAGTTAGACATCCACTAGATGGGTTGATCGATTAACTAGGGAATTAGTAGCAACTAGGGGTATTGTCCTCTTGGGGCCATTGCTTATGTGATTGTGATTATAGGTGTAGCCATCGAGGTTTTGATATAGGGCCCCACACACTCGAGTATTAGGAGGTCTACATACTAATCCTTGCTACCCATCTGATTGATTATGAATATCAAGAGGTCCCACGGGGCTGATCCCTACTATCCACCTAAGACATGTTATTAATGACTAGGATATTAGGAGGTCCCACAAGGTTAATCCTTGCTATCCCCCTGCAAATATTAGGAGGTCTATAGACTAATCCCTACTATCTGCTAGTCCGGTATTAGGAGATTCTTATGAACTAATCCTTATTATCAAAAATGATAGTTGCAGCTATCGAGGTCTAAAATGTTGGCCACTACACAGCTTGGATCCCATTATCCAGTGCCTTAAAGTGTCGTATTTCTAGTATAGGCCTACATAGAAAAGTGAACATGAATAATAATAATAATAATAATAATAACAATAATAATAATATAATGTAAATTGAGGAAACTTAACTGAATGGCAAGTCATTAGTAAATAAGTCATGAGACTGAAAAATATTAATTTAATAATATTTTATATTAATAATTCTATGTGTTACATTATAGATTTATATCATAAGCTTTGTACAAATGTATGCATGGCATGCATGTATTACATTAAATTCACCATTGGGTTTTATACTCAGTGTATCGATGTTTTAGTGCGTGGGTTATAGATAGTAGTGGCAACTTAGCCTCAATACTTGCAGTGTAGCAGTATAACTATTTTTGCTATAATTTCAGTACTTTTAGGGATCTGTAGTACTGGCACTCGTGTATAAATGGGTTGGGCTTATTTGATACGAATATTATCTATGTATAGTGATTATCATATAACTGCTTTTATGAACATGTGATTATATAATTAATTAGTCATGTATTATGAATGACTATATTTTTCTGTATGTTGTGGGCCTAAGGCTTAGTGTACCATGATGTGACTGAGATGAGAACTTTAGGGAATAGAAAGGTCCAAATGATGGAGTATGTATTGGCTATGTTATTAGAAAAGTGTTCTATAGGCTTAAATTTGAGGTTTATTACCCTGGTAGCCATTATGCTACCTAAGTTGTTGTAATATGAATTTATGTCCTATTATATGAATTTTAAGGTTTGTTACAATCAGCATAAGAAGATAATAAGAGCAGAATAAAGAATTAATTAATATTTGTCTGCTAAATACATATAGTTAAAAGTGTTAAACAAATAGGGGTTGCAGCAATATCAAGACGGGTGACAAGTGGGAAGTAGTATTGCCTATCAAGTTCCTTCAGGAATTAGGTAGGGGTGTTACATTTGGTGCTATCAGAGCAGATTTCGGCATTCCTAGGCTTGTTGTACATAAGTGAAAGTGTCTAGGATTCTATGTTTCTAGTAAAGCTGCACTACATGAGGCTGATAGGTTATTCTTTTGTAATGATACAAGATAAGTGAAAGGACCCTACTAGAGCGAGGAGAAAAGGTGGCCAGTCATGCTCTCACCACTGTTCAAGGAGCAGAAGTGAGTGCAGCCACTCTAAAACCTAATGATGCTACACACTAGCCATTGCAATAGACATAACCACAAATATAGGCTTCCCTATCACTTTTATTATAGATAGTAGATTTGCTGAGGCATACCTCTATAGTAGCTTTGCGACCTCTACTAGCTCTTATTCCACCTCCTCCATATCCAGCTACATTACAAAAGACCTATATAGAAAGAGTGAAAAAGATAGGAGCTATAGACTTTCTAAAGAGTAGAGAAGATGATGCTGCTAAAGCAAAGTATTGGCTGGAGAGAACTCTCAACATCTTGGAGCAGCTAAAGTGTGTGGAAGAGGAAAGTTTGAAGTGTGCCACCTCACTTCTTTAGGAGAAAGCCTATCATTGTTGGGATACTACAAAGAGAAGGAAAGTAGTAGCTGAAGTGGCTTAAAAGTATGTTTTGAAGGATTTTAGAAAAAGATACATACCATAATTGTACAAAGACAAGAAGAGATAGGAATTCTTAGACCTGAAGTAGGGGAGAAGATCTGTGTGTAAATATGAGAAAGACTTTGCGAAGCTGAGTAGATATGTAGAGGAATTCCTTTCTATAGAAGAAAAGAGGTGTAAAAGGTTTAAAAAGGGCTATAATGTTGAATTAAGGATGCAAATAGCCACTACAAAGATCAAAGACTTTTTTATGTTAGTATCAGGAGCATAAGGCATCGAACAAATGATGCAAGAAAAGAGGGAGTTTTTTTAAAAGAATGGGCCATTTACAACAAGCCAGACTAGCTCAATGCTTGGGGCTAGTAAGAGATAGAGAGAGTCCCAGTCGCAACCAGTACAGTAGATTCAAAGGTAGACCTAGACATAGAGGTCAGGTTAGGCTTCTGCATTTAGGCCTTAACCCTTGTAGAGAGCCTCTAGTGCCCCTACATTAGTAACTAGGATTGTGGGACTTGTAATAGAAGACATTAGGGGAAATGCTGGTAGAGAAGAAGGGGAGAATGTCTTACATGTAGGGCCAAAGATCACTTTTAGAAGGACTATCTATAAAGATAGGCTGTAGCTACCTAGACACAAGTTTATGCAGCATAATAAAACATGGGGTGAAGACAGAGTAAGGGTGATAAGCCTAGCAGTAGCTAAGGAACCAAATTTGATGCATGACCTCTAGCATTGCAGTATGCCATTTGAGCTCACGAGGAAGTAGAGGCTCTAGATGTTATTGCTAGTACATTTTATCTATTTCATGCACCTATTTTGGCTTTAATAGATCTAGGATCAACTCACTCTTATATTTGTACTACAAAAGTATGAGATAGAGGGTTAGAACTAGAGTTTATAGATATAGATATACAAGTTAGCAACCTAATTAGATAGAGTGTGATAGTGAGTAAGATATTCAAACATTGTCCTTTAGTGATCTAGAATCAACTATTCCCTGTGGACCTTATTTGACTTCCTTTTCATGAATTTGATGTTATCTTGGGTATGGATTGGTTATCAGATTGTAAGAATAAAAGGTTTACCCTTAAGACAATAGAGGGATATGAGGTAATAATTATAGGTTAGAGAAACCCTCTAGTTAACATCATCTAAATTGTTATAGCAAGATGCCTTATTTATAAGGGAAGTGAAGCCTATTTAGTCTATGTAGTTGATACTAGTAGCTCTAGACCTAGACTTGATTAGCTATTAGTAATGTCATAATTTCTAGATGTATACCCATATGAGTTACCAGGATTACCTCTGTAGCGAGAGCTTGACTTTGAGATTGAGGTATATCTTACTACAACACTAGTATCTGTTACCCCTTATCGGATGGCACCTATAGAGTTGAAGGAATTAAAAGTGCAGTTGCAAGAATTGCTAGATAAAGCTTTATCAGACCGAGCACTTCACCTTAGAGAGCACTTGTACTCTTTATAAAGAAGGAAGACAGGTCGCTTCAATTATTCATTGACTTTAGACAACTGAATAAGGTGACTGTAATGAATTAATATCCACCGTTGAGAATTAATGATTTATTTGATCTACTCAAAGGTGTTAGTGAATTTTCCAAGATAAGTCTGAGATTGAGGTACCCTCAATTGTTGGTTAAAAAAGCTGATATCTCAAAAACTACCTTTAAGACTAGATATAGGCATTATGTGTTCTTAGTAATGCTATTTGGACTCATTAATACTCTAATAGCTTTCATGAACCTGATAAATAGAATCATTAAACCCTATTTGGACAAGTTTGTGGTGGTATTCAAAGATGACATCCTGGTGTATTCTAAAGGTTGAGAAAAACATGAGTAGTAACTTAGGATTATGTTACAAGCTTTAAAGGAAAAGCAATTGTATGCTAAGCTGAGCAAGTGTGAATTTTGGTTAAATGGGGTGGCATTCCTAGGCCATATTACCTTAGCTGAAGGTATCAGGGTGGATCCTAGAAAGGTTAATAGTGTACTAAAGTAGAGTCCTCTTAGAAATGTAATAGAGATTTGAAACTTCCTAGGATTAGTTGGTTATTACAAAAGATTTGTAAATAGATTCTCCATGATTACGGCTCTACTCACTAGGTTGTTATGAAAGGATGTGAAGTTTGTATGGGATGATAATTGTCAAGCTAACTTTGATAGATTGAAGGCGATATTAGTAGAAGCTCTTATCCTCAATCAACTTAAGCGAAGGAAAGACTTTATCATTTATAGTGACATATCACATAATGGACTGGGTGTGCATTAATGCAGGAAGATAAAGTGATAGCTTATGCCTCAAGACAACTGAAGCCACATGAGAAAAATTATCCTACTCATGACTTGGTGCTATCTGTTATTGTATTCGCACTGAAAATTTGGATACATTACCTATATGGTGAGAGATGCTACATTTATACTGACTATAAGAGCCTAAAATATCTCCTCATATATAAGGAGTTAAACTTAAGGTAGAGATATTGGCTTGAGTTGATTAAGGATTATGATTATTTGATAGACTTTCACCCAAGAAAAGCCAATGTGGTCATAGATGCATTAAGTCAAAAGTTCATGGTAACCATAAGAGGAATGAAAGCCAGAATGGAGTACATAGAGAAAGATGCTATCTTAGCAGAATAATAAATCAAGTCTAACTTTAAGTAGCAAATAAAAAAGGCATAGGCTTAAGATGAACAACTTATGCAGACGACCTGTAAAGTTAAAGAGGGGAAGACTATTAAATTTGAACTTAGAGAAGATTGATGTGTATGCTACCATGCTAGATTATGTGTACTTGGCACAGATGAGCTGAGAACATAGATTTTTAAGGAGGCACATGAAGCTCTATATTCCATACACCCAGGAAGTACAAAGAAGTACTTAAACTTGAAACCCCATTATAAGCGGTCGAGAATGAAGCGTGATGTAGAAGAGTATATAGCCAGATGTTGAACATGTCAACAGGTGAATGTTGAACACCAAGTTCCTTTTAGATTGTTTCACCTAAAAGCAAAACTAGAATGGAAATGGGAGAAAGTTACTATAGACTTTATAATGGGACTACCCATGACTAGAAGTAAATGTGATGTAGTATGGGTAATTATTGATAAGCTGACCAAGATAGCTCACTTTATTCCCGTTAAGATGGATTATTCTTTGGAGAAGTTGGCACAACTATATATTGATGAAATTATGAGGTTGCATAGTGTACCGACAGTAATCAGTTCAAATAGAGATCCTAGGTTTACCTCTAAATTTTGGAAAAAGTTGCATAAAACTCTTAGTACTTGATTGACATATAGTATAGCCTTCCATTCCCAGACAGATGGATAGTCAGAATGGGTGATACAAGTACTAAAAGACATGTTATGTAGCTGTGCTATAGAGTTTAAAGGAAGTTAGGACCAATACTTGTCTTTGTCTAAATTTGCGTACAATAATAGCCATTAAGCCAGCTTGGTTATGGCACCTTATGAAGCATTATAGGTTAGAAGATGCACAACTCCTCTTTGTTGGAATGAAGTAAGACAAGTGGGACCTAACTTGATCAAAGATGTAAAAGATAAAATCAAGATCAAAAGAAAGAGATTAAAGGCTACCATATACTAACATAAGTCCTATGCTACTTTATAATAAAGGGATATTCAATATGAAGTGGGTGAAAAAGTATTCTTGAAGGTATCACCATGGAAAAAGATACTCAGGTTTGGCAAGAAAGGAAAGCTTAGTCCTAGATTTCTTAGTCCCTACAAAATCATAGAATGTGTGGGGCCATTGGCATATAAGCTAGCATTACCACCTAAATTGCAATATATTCATGATATATTTCATGTTTCAATGCTTAAGTGATACAAGTTTGATCCATCTCAACTGATTCCAGTGAAAGATATTCAAGTATGGCCAAATTTGACTTATGAAGATGAACTAATGCAGATTGTGGCTAAAGAAGTCAAGCAATTAATGAATTTTTGTCATTAAATAGTAATCATAGTTGCCATTATAGATTTTAGGTCAAAATTTTAATACAGATTATGGCACTTAATTTTTTGGACCTAAAATTTTATGGGCCTTTTAATGGGCATAATCAAGGATTTTTGGCATTGAAATGATTATTTTTGGAGGTCTAGAAAAATTATTAAAATTTCCAAAGTTTAAAGAGAAATTGGAATTATTTCGGCTATTAAATCACCACGTGTTATGATTTAACAATGCCTCCCACTTAGTAAAAATACCTTTACACATGTGAGAGTGCCATATATGTATGCCATCATCCTTAACCTTTTCCCCTACACACCAAGCTAATGCCACCTCCCTTTTTCCCTTCTAACATTTTTTTCTTTCTCTCTCCTCTAAATCACACTTAAAATCTCACACAATTTATATGAAATCACACTTCCACAATCTCTAGAACACATTTTAAATGACAGAATAAAAAAGATAAGGCCTCAATTTAGAGAAATAAAGATGGAATAAATAGTGCTCAATTTATCTGTAAGTGGATTTTCCTTACTTTTTATTTTTATTTCGAGTATCCCTATTAATTCTAAGAAAAACCATTCCTATAGATTTTTATTTGGAGCTATATATGATTTTATAGAAATTTTCTAAGGGCCAAGGATCATTATATAGGTTCAAGAAGAAGTGTTGAAGAAAAAAGGGAACAAAGGCCTTAAATTGGTGAAAAAAGGTATTTCCACACCATAGGTATATGAATTTGATGTAAAAGATACATGCCATGATGTGTTTTTACGTATGTGTGAATGTACATGTGTACAGAAGTGTGGATGTGTGCATGTCTGAGCATGTTTATGTGAAATGATCATTCCATCATGTTAATGTAATGGAATAAAGATATTATGTATGTAATTTAAATGGAGATACATGTGAATGTGTGTGAAGTGCATATGGTCGAATGGTATGTCAAGTGGTTATAGCATGTGTATGTCTACATGGTGTATACTAATTATCTC
>CANXYI010708876.1:0-18004 GCA_948208565.1 Hura crepitans
GTCACATATGTCGGTGCAGCAATCGAGGTCCAGAATGGGGACCACTGCACTAGTTTATTTTCCCTCTAGATCTAGTGTTTTTAAGTGTTATCTTCCTAGTTGGGCTAGTGAATTAAATTAAGAGAAAAATCAAGATGGCCATGGATATAAAATTAAGTATTATTGGATACTATTTTTTGAGTAGTTTATGAAACATATACTTAAGGCATTTTGGTAATTGTACACATATGTTGTTAAATAAATTGATTAATGTAAAGTATGAATGCTATGAATAATAATAACTATTTTAAATAATTTATATGAGTTAAAAAGGTTTTTCATGACATATAAATGCCTTAGGGGTATTTTAGTAATTTGGCACTATATTATATAAATGGAATCATATGACTTGGCAAAATCAGTAACGAGATAACACATGTATGAAAAGATATGATACCATGATTTAAATGCTTTAAGTTTACCACTAAGTATCTTATATACTCAGCATACCTATTTTGGTGCACAAGTAATTAAGAGTAGAATCCTACCTCGTGAAACACATGGATAAGAGTTCAGAGGATACCCTTGAAGGAATATAAAGTACATGTTGTATAGTTTTGATATCCATGTACCTAGGTGGGAATTGGGTAGAAAACATGTAATCAAGTTTTGTAAATGTGATGTATAAAAGTATGCATAAACTATTGATGTAAATAAAATAGAACTATATGTTTTCCTTGCGAATGTATGTTAAAAAATGATACTTGTTAATGATGTGAGCCTAAGGCTCTATATATGTATGCTTTTATCTATGGCCTAAGGCCTGTGATTATTGTGTGATAGTTTATCAGATGGGTCCAAGAGTTGTGAAATGATGATAAAAGTGATTAAACATGTTTTTCAAATTTTTGGATAGGGACTCGGACAGCTGTTATGTTGTCGAAATCTCTAAGATTTTTGGGAATGACACATAATTACATAGAATTGACATCACTAGTATGAATACAACTTAAGTATGGAACCCAAGTTAATTGAATTTGGAAGCAAAGTAAGTTAAACTATTGTAAAATAATGTAAGTTAAACAAATGGTACTAATGGCTAATATTAGGATGAGTGACCTAGGAGTACGTGCATCACCTATGGAGTTTCTTAAAAAATCTAGTACGGGGTGTCATAGCATGGACCTATCAAACTAGAGACAATTCTCATCACAAAAATGAAGGAAATTCCAATCAAAACCCTAATGAGGCATATAAGGGAAAGAAAACACACTTGAAGGTAAACTTCTAAACAAGCATGGTGCATCAAATCTGCCAAAAGTGGAGTTGGGTCACTGAATACAACTCTGTTCATTAAAGTGGCATTTCAAGGATGGTTGATGGCTACAGAAGGCATAAAACCAATCAAAATTGGCATTGAAATGTCCACCATTGGAAGAAGAGAGGAATAATAGGTCCCTACGCTCGTCGAAATAAGGAGAACCATCGGAGTTCCCTCACTTTCATCGAAGAATGATGAGTGAGAGCCACTGGTAGCATGAGAAGCCATTAAGAAGGGTTTTTTAGTGAGAGGAAAAAGAGGAGAAGAAAAACTAAAAAGATTACAAATAAGAAAAGAAGAGGGAAAATGAGTGGTTATCACTTTATTGCGATAGGTTTTCACGGACTTGCAAACTTTAATTTCACATAAAATTCATTTAAACATGGTCTGCATAGACTTTTGTGAACTTTGTCTGCATGGACTTTCATTAACTTTGTTCGCATAGACTTACAACCACATAGCTTCCAGAGACTTCACAAGGCACCTCTTAAAAGCCAAATGGACATTATGACATTTTTAATATTGAATTAATGTTTTATTTTTACTTATAAGATTAACTCAGCATTCAATTTAGCACTTTTAAGATCGACTTAGGGTCCAATCCAACATTTTTAAGATCAACCCAGAGTTTAATCCTTAAACTTGGGTTCAACCTTATAAGTAAATCCACTACTTTGGATTCAGCCTTATAAGCCAATCCACTACTTTAGGTTAAGCCTTATAAGCCAATCCACTACTTTGAGTTTAGCCTCATAAGCAAATCCACTACTTTAGGCCTTATAAACCAATCTAAAATTCATACCAAAGACTAGTCAACAATGGTCTGCTCAAAAGAAGCAACCATTCACATTCGGTGTAGCTTCATGATGGGTAAATATTCCAACTCATATACTTTGATATGCACTATTGTTACACAGCACACACCAAAGTGGGGGCAACTGTAGATATCTCACTCTTAACCCATGACGATAGCCAGAGATAGGCTCCTAAGCAATGGCATAAGCCTTCAAGAAACCGTTCCACATGGACCAAATATAATATTAGCCCAAAATATAACCCATAAATCCCATAGACTGGCGTACTTAAACTTAGTCCACATGGACTAGTATATATAAGTGCACATAGACTTGTCGATGGAAAAAGCCTTCTAGAAGCAAAATTCTTCCTATTTAGATTAGGATTTAGAATCCTATTAGGATTCTAACCTCTTTCTGAACTGAAAAAAAAACCCTTAAACCTAAGCCTATAAATATTTCTCTTAAACTAAGAGAAAAAATAGGAAGTTGAAAAACTTATTCTCCTAGCATGTACATCACCTTCCAACATTCAGACAAAAATCCTAAACAAAAATACATCTACTCGACCTACTAGCTTCACAAAAGTACTTCTCACTAAGTCTTCATACTCTTATGCCATTGTTTGAAGAGTATATTTATTCAGGTAATATCTATGGTCCCTTTCATCTTTCAAGCTACTTTCATAGGTCTATGATCTCTAAAGATTGATTATAAGTGAGGTAACTCTTTGTTATTCCCACTTTAAATCATAAGGTGTATGTTATTGTCATAAGAGGTTTCATAGTGTATTTTTCATCTTTGTCATGCTATGTTTATTCTGTTATGTTAATTTGTATTAAATGGATTTGATTGTGAGCATAATGTGGTTCGCATAAACTTAGATTTATTAATCACGAGCATGATAAGGTCTGCACAAACTTATATTTCTTATATGATGAATTGTTTACTTATATCCAATAAGCATGACCTTGTATTTTAGATGTCCTATAATAAGCTATTTGATTTTGTTTGCCATTCTATTAACATAATTATATCATGCCTGAAAGTACACATTGGCATGTAAGGAATTATCATGTGGTCCATACGGACTCTCTATCACAAGGGCTGAAGTTCATATGGACTTATGGGTGCTAATTTATATTATTTTTATTTAGTTTACCTCATTTATGCAAGTAATTGTTCTTGATTCACATGCTTTAAATATGTTTATATCTATGTCCTTTTCATATTTTTCCTCATGTGCTCTTGGTTTGACATTATTTGACTTGTTATATTTTGGGTTGTAATTTGTTTTGCTCACTGGACTGGGAGTTTGGATGGACATAACTTTTCCTTAAGGATAGTCTACATAGACCAAAGATAGAGCTTCATAAAGTCTAGATAGACTAAATGACATAGAGGCAGGACCATTCTAATGCCTTATTTGTTTCTTTTGGTTATGTACTTATATCTTTTAGTTTATGTTAGGTTGTAATAGTTAGTTAATTAACGTATTTTACATGCCAATTGCTCCACTTTCACATTAAATGATTTTTTTACCTAATTAATTGGTGTTTTCATAATAAAATCATTTTGGATTTTTCTTAACCAAATGTATTTTAATAAAGGTAATCTCCCAGAAATGGGAGTTAGGCAATTACCACCAATTCCTATGGAATTACAAGTAATCATTAGGCCATACTGTAACTAATCAATAACTCGATTTTTGGATTTACAATTTATATAATTATGTTGTTGTACCTTTAATTTTTTGTAATTTACATTTCTTACATACAAAGGTGATATGGATGCTTAAATATAACATTTTGCTTACTTGTTTGATATGGGACTAATAAACAGTACAATATACATGGACAACATATTACAAGGGCATCAATAAGATCTGAAATTTTGCACCTTTTTGGTATAGAAGATCAGAGGTCTTGGTGTAGAGACTAGGTGGTAACTCTATAAACCACTCTCGTCCCCAGTAAAAATATCATAATCTCTACAGTAGAAAAATTTTTTCTTCATCAAGAGAAATTGACCAAATAATTTTTTACCAATTAAATTAGTGTTTTACTAAAAATAGGTTTTTGATTTTCATAAATAAAAGTTTCAACAATTCAAAAAAATGTGTTTTGTAAAAATAGTATGTGGGAACTAAGGTTCCCAAACTAAGCAATATCTTAATTTAGTGTATGCATATTTTTAGTTTGATTTTATAATTTCTTAATTTTGAAATCTTTTATGCATATTTTATATGTTCAAGTGTGTTTATTTAATTTAAAATATGTATGAAAAAAGGATAAAATTATTAATTTAATCTGAATTTTATATTAACTTGAGGTGTAAATAAGAGTAGGGTTTTGGTTTATTCTCTGGTACAGCTATAAGGTATTTCCCAACCTTTATTGGGTGACAACTCTACTTACCTTGTCATGCCCAATTGACATTTTTGAACCAATCATTAGAAATGGTTTTAGATTCCTTAGAATGCCTTTTTATCTTTTGAGATTTAAGGGTTGCAAACTAGGTTGAGTCTTTAATCATTTTGAGTTGACTAGAGTCGAAAAAAAAGGAACCGAATAATGGCAACTCAACTAAGGGCACTAAGAGACCATACTCCAAAAGTGCCTTTAATTAATACGAAATTTTTATGTTGAATTCATAATATTATCCTTTTTCAAAATTGTAACTCATGTTAGATCCTTAAAATAAGTTAGGCATCCATTTTACCATTGATGGCATTTTAAAACATAAAGCCCATTTTTACTCAATTTGGGGACATGTTAGAAATGATACCCATCAAATCCAAGCCATGTATCTATAAGGTATATCAAATGTTAAACTAATCAATTACATGTTCATGATGACATTGACCCACTATGGAAGGACCATGCTTGCATGACTATAAGTTGCATGACCTAACTAGCATATCATGTACTGGCCAATAGCAACTTTCCATAGGTTACCCATAATGTGTATCATGTACTATATAAGCATTTATTTATAAAGTATGTTTAATTATTTTGAAATGTTGTTTAACCTATTAAACCTTTTTATAACTAGGATGGGCTAAACGCTCATTTTAACTTGGTTGAACATATCCAATGTATATGTGCTAAACCTTAATGCATACACTTTATATACAAATGACATAATGTTTAGAGTTCTACTATTTATTATTTGAACTTGTCGAGATTCCCAATGTCCCATGGGTAAACCCACCTAAGAAAATGACATAAACCTCATGTATGGTATTGATAAGCTTAGAAGGCTCTTGCATGTGTTTGTCATTATTACATTGAATGATTTTGCATCCTCATTTTGTCATGTATATTTTCATCTTTATTCATTATCATACTAATCCCTTGTCTTGTAGCCACCATATATCTCTTGTAGTTTGATTGGGTTTGTGGTCTAAACAATTAAATAACTAAAGGAGAAAGTAGTCTAAAAATTGTAGAGCAGGGAAATAATGCCAATACTTCAATGTAAAAGATTGATGCCTACATTAACCAGAGGTTTGAAGAGTTTTTAAAAGGATGGTAGCCATGCTTTCTAGAGCTTTAACTAAGGTTATGCTTACTATTAGTGCTTCAACTTCTACATAAGTTATTGAAGTAGCAATTGTTACACCTACTATCCCTCCTATTGTTCCACTAACTAGTATGGAAGGATTAGAATAAAAAAGGAGTCCAAGTGGCTTAGGAGAAAAGGCTAAGGGGACTACTTACTTTAACATAGACTATGATTTCTATGAAGATTTTGAAGATGAAAGGGGAAAAAAAAAGGCTATAATGCCTAATATGGAGGACTTGGAAATGAAAAAGCTAGAGGAAAAAATGCAAGCGATGACCTAGCTTTTAATCATGGGAAAAAGGATAGGCCCCAATGCCATAATGCTAGAATCTAAGAAGGAGCTGCCTTTTAAGTTCAAAATGCTTAAATTACCTAAGTTTGATGTGATCATAAATCTAAGGGTCCATGTTAAATAGTATGCTACCATCATGAGGGGTAATAAGTTGAGCATTAAGTAGAAGGTGGCATATTTTAGGCTCGCTCTATAAGGACGACCAATAGACTTGTACCATAGGCTTAAGAGAAAAGTGAAAGAAGACTAAAGTAGGGTGATGAAGGCCTTCATCAACCAATATGATTGTAGTATGCCTATAGAGGTTATGATGAAAGATTTTGAGGTTCTTAAATAAATGTCAAAAAAGACATTTTTGAAATATTTGATTAAATAGAGGTTAAGGGTTTTACAGATGAGAAAGAAACTTGACATGGCTAATCAAATAAGGATGTTCATCTATAATACAAGTCCTTATTTAAAGGATGGGATAAAAGAAAGAGGACTTAAAGATTAAGAGTCTTTGAAGGATATTAATGTTGACCTAGAGAAAATACATATAGAAGCAAAGAACAATGCTAGAATCTTCAACCAAAGGGGTTAAAGAGTAGGCTTAGTAGAAACACTAATGGACGAGCTAGAAAGACCACTGAAGTGTTAGCTGCTACTACAAGACATTACTTAAACTTAGATAAGCCCTTATCTTGGTGCCTAAGGCATTTTCAAAAGGAAGGGAAACTTTAGCCGTCACCATTAAGACTGGTTAGGAGTCAAGGATAGCCTAATCACAGGGCTGACCTATATTGTCAATATTATTAGCATACTGATCATGACATAGATAATTGTCGCACCTCGAGGATTTGATTGACTCTAAATAAATCCCTAACCTAGAGAAGAGGCAAAAAGGATAGGGTGCTTATTCAGATGTTATGCCACTAGTACTCATGGTAAATTTAGGTCTTCCAGAGTGGTACATGCTGCAAAATCTCTATGGCAATGTGTATTTGTCTATTAAGAGAAGAATAAAGAAAAAGAAAGTCACAGGGTTGTGAATGTTGCTAATATATGGGCAATCAATGAACAAAAGATAGTAAAGGACTTCTGGATGGATTCAAATGATGAATAAAAACTCACTGAAAATGATAAAAAGGCCAATGTAGTAACTAGAATGGCCAAGTTATTCTAAAAGTAGGAAAGGAATCTATATCCAATTCCCCTTTAATAGAAAAAGTAAGAAAAGATAAGGATGTTGTGCAGAAATAGTTGAAGAAGACACCTGTTTAGATTTTAGTTTGGGATTTTTTCTTTTTAAAGCAATTCCCTTCATGTCATCAGAAGGTAGTAAAATTATTATATGTTGCCATTATTTTAACCACCATATCTCTATCTTAGCTACTGGAGATTATGAAAAGTGAAGGGAAAAATGTGGTTAATTTTTTTTATTCTAATATCTCACTTGAAAGACGTCATCATAACCATCCTTTATATATCAAATTTGAGGTGAATGATAAACACAAAGCATCTATAATGGTAAATAATGGGCCTTCTATCAATGCTTGCCCTCTCAAAGTAATGTTTACATATGGCATAGAAGACTCTATGATCCCTAAGTCCAAATTAAATATAATTTCTTGTGACAACACTAAGTGGCAAGTGTATAAAAGTTTTAAAGTGAAGGTCAAAATTGGGATCATAATTGATGATGTAGAATTTATAGTTCTTAATATCCCAGCAAACCTCTCTTTACTGTTTAGGTGATTGTGGTTTCATAAGCTAAAAGGAGTTCCATATACACTTCATTAGATGATTAAAATCCCACTATAGATATTAGGTCCTAGGGCTCCCAAGTTCAAATTGCCTAATGATGAAAACAGGGTAGGAAATCTCAATAAGAGAATCCCGAAGTCTGGCCTACAATCCTTTTTTCAAGCAATAAGCCTTTTTCAACATAAGGTGTTAGATCTTAAAGGTTTCAAGCATAAAAAATGGTGTTTTAGTTTATAAAAGAGGAGTTTTTACAAGTTTTTAGCAAAATTACATTGTCTTGGCCAAAGCCAAAATGGCCATTTTACATATCAAAACGGTGATTTTAAGGGCTCCCAAAATGGCCATTTTAAAGGCCTTAAAAAGGTTGTTTTGCATGGTAAAATAACCATTTTGGGAGTTTAAAATGGCCTTTTTTTTGAATCAAAATGGCCTTTTTGCCCTGACACTGTAAGCTATAAAAGCTGACAGTCATGATAGAAAAGGACTTTTGGCACAAATTTTGAAAAATGTACAGTAGAAAGAAATATTTTTATACTCTATCTAGATTTTTTTTTTATCTTAAGCTTCTAAAATTGACATGTGTAGGGTGGAAGATGTAGCCATGAAAAAGTTGGAAGAGAAAATAGAGGCTATGTCTAGGCTCTTTAATATGGGTAAGGGTATAAACCCTGATGAGCTGAATTTAGAATCTAAGGAACTATTGCCAGCCAAATTTAAGATGCTAGAGCTATCAAAGTTTGACAACACAACACACCCAGGAGCTTTTGTCAAGTAATATGTTACTTTTATGTATGGCATTGAGTTATGTACTAAATAGTAGGTAATTTACTTTAGCTTTACTTTTCAAGGAAGAGTGATTGATTGGTATCATATACTAGAGAAGAGGGTTAAGGAAGATTATAATAAGGTAAAAAAAGCTTTCTTTAGCTAATAAGATTATAGTACACACATAAAAGTTACCATGAAAGACCTTAAACTATTAAAGCAAAAACCCAATGAGACATTTCTCAAAGAGGTGGAGGTTGAAGGTCCTAGAAATGAGGAAGAAACTTGATACGGTGGATTAGATAAGGATGTTTATTAGGAATGCCAAAAGTTACCTAAAGGATGGGCTCAAAGCAAAAGGGATAAAAGATTAGGAATCTCTCAAAGATATTACCATAGATTTGGAAGAGGAGCATATAGAAGCAAAGAAGAGTGCTTAGAATTTTAACAGGATGACTACAAATACTAGGTACAACTGAGGAGAAGCAGTACATCAATAGGAAAGACAACTAAAGTGTCAGCAACCACTAGGCAATCAAACTTGGGTAAGCCTCTATCATGGTGCTTGAAACATTTTTAAAAAGAGGGAAAACTTCAGCTATTACCACCATCGCAAGTAAGAAATCAAGGATTGACACACCATAGAGTTGACCTTTATTGTCACTTCCACCAACACTTTAGACATGATACAAATCAATGCTGTACCTTGAGAGATCACATCTAAAATCTTATCAACACTAAGCAAATCTTAGGTCCCAAGAAGAGATAGAAGGCTAAGGGTCCTATTCAAATGTTCCTCTACTGGCTTATATGGTGAATTCAGGGCTACCAGAATGGTATATGTTATAGGATCTATACAAGAATTAGTATTTGGTTATAGAGATGAGTATTGATAGATCAGAGATTATAAATGTCATATATATTTGGGCCATCAACAGTGAAAAGGAAGGAGATGAAGTTAAGGATTTCTAGGTGGATTTAGATATAGAACAAGAAAAAGAAGAGGTAGCTAAAGCAGTGACTCAAAGTGGTTGAGTGGTGCTAAAGGTAAATAAGTAAATTCTTGCTCTAGTAGAGAAAGAGGCTAACCCTCTAATGAAATAGTTAAAGAAGACTCCAACATATATTTTGATATGGGATCTTCTACGACAATCTTTTTCACATTGCCTAAAAATAGTAAAGGCATTGTGTGCTACAATAGTTTCAATGACCATTTCCTCATCATAATTGGTAGAGATGGTCAAAGGGAAGGGAAAAGAGGTTTTGAGTTTTGGATTTGCTTATAGAGTGGCACTATCATAATTAGGCTTTGCACATAAAAGCTAAAGTGAATAAGAAGTATGTAGTGTGTGTGATGGTGGATGATGGTTCATCAACCAATTTCTATACTTTAAAGGCTATATCAGCATATAGAATTGAAAATTCTATGATTAGACAATGGAAGCTCACCATTATGGCTTATGATAATATGGAAAGGTAGGCTTACAGCACTTTCAAAATAAAGGTCAAGATAGGAGTTATAGTAGATGATGTTGAATTTGTAGTACTCAACATTCCAATTAATTTCTCCTTACTTTTAGGAAGGCCTTAGTTCTATAAGCTAGGAGGAGTACCTTTAACGCTACACCAAATGATAGAATCCCACATGAAGGTAAGATTATGACTATCAGAGCTGCTAGGGAGAACTATGTTTCTATGTTAGAGATTGTCAACAAACCATTCAATAGCTTTCACATAGTTAGAATCTTTTCAGATGAAATAAAGGATAATCCAAAGTTGTTAGCAGGTTAAAGAAAATGAATTATCTATCATAAACAAATCTAGGAAGTAAGTCTCAGGGGATAAAAACTTTCATTTAGTAGTGTGGACAAAAGGATCGAAGAGGATTAAGGTACATGGCTAAGTCTTTGAAATGAATGAAAGAGAAAGACATCTTACTTTTGGATTAGACTTTTGTCCAAGGTTCAAAAAGTGTCAGATATTATAGAGAATCTGAGCCATTAGTGATGGAAGGAAAAGTTGTACTAAGGCTCAAAATCTTTAATTATGTTTTTAATTGGGAAGTTAGGAAAATCAAAGCTATTTCTAATTTTTGGGATGAAGAAGTGATAATGAATCTATCTATATTAAAGATAGAGCAGAAAGAAAAGATCTTGATCACAACCATGATAAATCATCAAGAGAAAGGAAAGATGAAAGCTGAATAAATTGAAACATCTTTGTTACAGGATATTGATAATGTTCTTTTTATTCTTGATATTTTTTTATAATGATGTGCCCATTGACACAATTAATAATATGAACAATTTTCCTTATTTTTGTGATGTCTCATCTGGATGTATCATGCATAATGATAATCATAACACTCACAACATATCTGACATTAATTCAGTCAGCACTACTCTATTTAATCTTACTACCAATGATAATCCTAAAAATATTTTAATTTCATCTGACATAACTCTTGATGAAAGGATAAAATTTGAAGGAATATTGAAAAATATGAAAAAGTGTTTGCCTGGACTTATAAGGATATGCCTAGAATTAAGAGAAAAATCATCGAGTATGTCATTCTCACATACCCTGATGCTAAGCTAGAATTAAGAAGGATGAGACCAAAATGGCCTAAAAAGATAAAAGAAGTACAGGAGTACAAAAAAGCCAAGTTCCTTAAAGAAGTCTAGCATCCGACTTGGCTAGCTAATGTTGTTCCAATGGCCAAGAAAGATAAAAGGGTCAAAATGTGCATAGACCATAGAGACTTGAACAAGGCATGTCCAAATGATGATTTCCTGTTGCCATATATCAATGTGTTAGTTAACAACACTACGAGGTAGAAAATGTATAATTTCATCGATAGATATATGGATTATAAATAGATTTTGAATAAGATAGTCGACAAGATAAAGACAACATCTACCACTAAATGGTGGACATTTTGTTGCATAGTTATGCCATTTGGTTTGAAAAATGTAGGGGCTACTTAACAGATAATTGCTACCAAGATTTTGGATGAATTAATTCACAAAGAGGTTGAGGTCTATATGGATGACATAATGATAAAGTTTGACAATAGAGAAGGATGTTTTGAGGCTCTAAGAAAGTTCATCAAGTGGATTAATAAATATAATTTGAGCTTGAACCTTAAAATATGCATTTTTGAGGTGACATCAGGAAAGCTACTAGGCTCATCTAAAGAAGCACCTAATTGATGAAGATATTATGGAATATGAGTTTCCATATTAACATTTAACACTCATTACAGTATAAGGATGGCAAATATTCTTTGATGGATCTTTAAATAATAAAGGAGCTAGTGTCGAAGTAATTTTAGTATCTATTAAGGGAGAAAAGTTACCTCTAGACAAGAAGCTATAATTTAAGATGACAAATAATGCTACCAAATACAAAGCCTACACTTACAAGTTAGAAGCATTACTGACTGTGGGTACTAAAATAGTAGAAGTTTATGGTGATTCCTTTCTTGTAGTATGCCATATTAATTTTGAATGGTCTTTTCATGAAGACAAGCTAATGCCATATTGTAGAACACTTGACACTTTTCAATAGGTCATTTGATATGTGTACTTTTCATCATATTCTGAGAGAAAAAAAACCAACCTATGAATGCTTTGGCTACACTAGTCTCTATATGGGATAACCCAATAAGTCTAGCTTTGAAACTAATAATCATTACAAGTTCAAAAATGCTTCGTTACAAGGTTAAACAAGTGATGGGATCGAAATTAGGTGATATTAAATTGTGGTTTTATGATATTTAGAATTATCTAAAAATGGGAAAATTGCTAGAAGAAGCCACAGAGAAGGATGAAAGATTACTGAGAAGGTTGTTCACTCAGTTTATTAGTGTTAATGGAATTTTACACAAGAGATAAGTAGATGGTATTCAACTTCATTATTTAAACAAAGATGAAGCAAAAAAGGTGATGGAGGAAATTCATTCAGGATCATGTGGCATATATATGAATAGTTTAGCTTTTCCAAAGAAGATAATAAGACAAGGATTCTTTTGGTTAATGATGGATAATGATTGTTTAGTGTACATTAAAAAGTGCAAAAAATTGCAAATAGCACAGTGATCTAAGCCATCTATCTTTGTCAAAATTACAAAGCTTATTTACACCTTGGCCATTTATAGCTTAGGGAATTGATATAATTGGGAAATACATATAATGGCTGTGACACCCTACTCTAAGGTCACTTTTGACAACTAATAGGGAGTGTTACCACACAAGTTTATGCCTAAACCTGTGGAATTTTAATAGTAGGAGGAGTTAAGTTTTGCTGCAAATTTGTCACCTTGTGGTGATGTATTCTTAAATAAATAACCTAAGCCAAAATTCTAGTAGCATAATAGTTTTCATAGAGGCTCATCCAAAAAATTTTACCTATAGAAAACATCTCTATACCTTATGACAATATTCTAAGACTCATATAATGAACACAATAGCATCATACATGTAACTAATTTGACTTAATCAATTGTATCCACAATAATCATACTAGTTATCATACATATACAAATTAATAACTAAGATACCAAGCTGTTGTGTCTTCTGAATAATTATATATTCATAATTTACATCATGTACTATGCTATTACTACTCTAGGTGACTTCCAAAATGGTGAAACACACTAGGATTCTGACAAGACTATTCAAGCTGGGTGCCCTCCTCAACAGCATGATAAATAAAAAAACTATGTTAATATTTTATCTTGAAAAAGAATGTCATGACTATTTTTCTAATTAACTTGGTATTGTGTTTTACTTGGTTGTATCATATGAACATCCTACTTATTTAGTGAATTTATCTTGATGTGTATATAAGTACATACATACATACATACATATGTAGTTACATACATGTGTGTCGGTGTTTGTACTTGCGCCATGCTTGTTGATCCTATCATGCATGTTCCATGTACCGAAAACATGTTCACTTAGTAATTATTATTACTCTTTAGTTGTATGTTTTTACTGAAGGAATTAAGTGTGAGTAGCTGTAATTTCCACCACATATGCGTACCTCACTTTATATTATAGTTTATGATTCCAATAACTATAATTTGAATAATGCATATATACATTGTAACACCACTTACCCATTCTCAAAGGAAACAGACAAAGTGTGCTACTTTCTATAGGTCACCCATCCTTAAATTACCCTAGGGTCATTCGTTTAACACTTATGCCTTCTTTCACATTTTTATTTTGTCTTGACTGATTAATGGCTATTACTATACACACTACTACTACTATTTATTTTAGTCCGATAGAACCCTATTTTTGTCTATTATCCATTTTACAGAAATTTAGACAACATAACGGCTACTCGGGTAAAAAACCAAAAATTTTCTTACACAAAAAGCACTTTTATAAATATTATAGTCTCAATCCTCAACTCCTGGACCCTTCTGGTCCTCTAATATAGTCATTAACATAGTCACACAACAATTATAAGGTCTTAGACCCACAGTTATTCAATAACTAAATGGGCATATCTTTTTATCATAAGTTCAAGCTTACACAAAGCCTATAATGTATTTTATAAACATCTATAATATACATACACTAGCTATCTCTAAACCCCCAATATACATGAGTGCACTTATAACACATAAACCAACAGAGTACAAAAATATATACTAAAAAGGGACTCAGCAATAGCTACACTACATTGATGAAGCTGGACAACTACCCTATCTATGACTTACTCATTGAAAGACCGACATATTAAGTATACACTCATTAGTGGAATTAACACAACAAATGCATGTCATAAATGCAACACATATATGAGGTCACATACATAGATAATTAGACACTATAACCATTTCCATGTAGATTCATCAAGTCATGTGTCAATTATACGCTAAATCTTTCAGTGCCTTGTCATGCAAGTAACTAATTCCTATTCCATCCAATCAACTTAATTGTTTAAATCCATGCATCAGTTTAATTGCCATAATTAATAGTCAAGTAGTGTTATATTCATCTAATATAATGTTATTGAGGCCCATATTAGACAAACTACACTTTAAAACACCGGATAGTGGGATCTATATTATGTAGTGGCCCACATTTTAGGCCTTGCTAGCTACACCTACCTGGTCCGATAGTAGGGATCAGCTTAGTGGAACCTCCCAATACTAAACTAGCAAATAGTAGGGATCAGTCTGTAGACGCCCCAATACCTATAAGTGGGATAGTAGGGACCAGCCTCATGGGACCTCCTAATACCCCAAGTCAATATCTTTAGTACAACATGGGTGGATAGTAGGGATCAACTTCATGGGGCCTCCCAATATCCATATAAATCCAATGGGTAGTAGGGATTAGTCTAGGTGGACCTCCTAATACCTGATTATGCAAGGTTTATCCTTAGAACCTTGGCAGCTATGCCCACCATCACCTCAAACAATAGTGGCCCCAAAAGGACCAACCTGCCTAGCAGTTGCTAACTCCCTAGTTAACCGGTTAACCCATTTAGTGGGTGTCTAACTGATGGGCCATGTCATTATTCATTATTCACTTATACAATTATCATTCATCTTTCACCTTATATCATGTCATTAATAACACCTATACTCCTTTTACACACAATTATACCCATTTTCCCATTTTAAGTTGTCAGCCGCAAAATCACTATTGATTTAGTCATTTTTAGTTTAGGTTACTATTTATTTGGTCAATTTCCAAAATTTTGCTTTCCATATCTCTAACCATACCAACATAATTTCATTATTTATGCAAATTGTCCCACAATCATCATTGCTCTATTTCTCATCATCATGCCATCATTTGCACACATATGATCACCATTTCACACATCATTATCCATTGTCACCATTACACATCATTTTAGTCACCATTTCTCAAGCTACCAATCCACACATCTTATTATTTGTATTCACATTCCTAGCATGAAATCTGCATACCATTTCCATGTCAATGCCATACCTAGCATGCCATACACATGCCATCCCATACATGCACACCATTCGGCCATACATAGCACACACACCTACAGTTGGTTTCTTTCACCCAAATCATGCATACAATGTTATTTTCATGCCAATAACACAATCCACTATCCATTTACATCAATTCCATGCCTGACACTATGTTACACCATTTCCATACACATGTATCCATACAAAATCATGCAAAACTACATGGTATGCATCAATTGAGTCAAGTCCACATACCTAAGGTGTGAAAACACCCGTTTCTCCACCACTTGAAGGCCTTTGATGGTGTTCTCCTTTAACACCTTCTCTTTGACCTAAACATAAAGGATTTTTCCATAGAAAAATTCTTAAAAATTCTATACAACTCCAAATTGAAATCTAAAACTATAAGATTTCTTAGAATAACTTAGGCTACCTAAAACAAAAACAAAAAATGGAATTAAACCACTTACACCCAAAATTAGCACCATTCACCAAGTAGTAATATCTCACTTTCTAGCCTTTCTTTTTGATTTCTGTCAGTTGGATTAGCTTTAGGAGATTGCGTAGGTTAAGCAGCATGTAAAAAGTGTAGGATTAGGTGGTGGGAGGAGAGAGAAATAAAGAAAAAAGGAAGGAGAGAGAAGGTAGAAATGGCATCGGCCAAAGGAGTTTTTGGGAGGAGTAAGATGGTTTTGGCACATGTCACACTCCCACATATGCACCCCCTTTTATATTAGTGGGGTGGAGGGCTCATATTGTGCCACACGGCGATCTAACGGTCCGTATTCTCTCGATTTTCATTTAAATTTCAAAGATTCACATAACTTTCTTTAGACCTCTAAAAATAGTCATTTTAGTTTTAAAAATCCTCGATTAGTGCCATTAAGAGACTCATAAAATTTCAAGTCAAAATTCTATCGGCAGCAATAGTCACTATTCACCAACTAAAATAAAATATTCTAAATAAAGATCATATGGTCTCAAAAAATTAAAATTCCTTCACAATAATGTACATTGGAATTTTTGAGGATCAGGATATGGTATTTTTGGGTTCATCCGGGCACATCCTGGGATTGTCCCGGCACAACCTCATTTTATCTCACTATTCACTAGTTCTTAACCCAAAATGATTTATTAGTTCTGCTAAATTTTTAAATTATTTTATTTTATCCATTTTCTAGCCTGTCAAAGTTTTATGAGCAATACACCCCTTTTTGGCCTTATTAAGGTGCCTCGACTCACAGGGAACACTACTCATGTCACGGAGGTACTGTTCATGAAACTTCGACTTATAGGCGTAACACAATTTCTGGATGCTCAATATACACTTATGCTTATTGTACATTTTGAGTGCAGCACCCTCTACTAGGTCAGTACATCGGACCCAAGTAGAGAGCACCACCACATACCGATATCAGATTCCACTATCCATAAAAATCAATTAAATTAAAACTTTTATTAATTAAATAATTTCTTAACTTATGGAGTTGAAAAAAACATTAAAAACTATTTGGCATGCTTTACAAGGCAACTAATGGGGTCATCATGTCAAAAAGCCGACAGCATAACGGTTGTATCAGGACACTTTCCTAAATAGTAAACATGTTAAAAACACTTTTATAAAGACATACAACACATCTCAACTCCAAATGGGTCCTCTTAACCCTCTAAACTTCATCAGAAAAATCACAAAGCCTTAGGCTCAACTCAATCAGCATTCTCACATGCAATATCAGCATTATCACACAATTCATGCAAGAAAAAAAGATAAAGCTTTTACAATAATACAATTTTAGTTACAAAATCGACTCATAGTTTACAGATTAGGCCTAATCCCTCTAGAATCACAAGAGCAACACTAATAATATTTACATCAACATCATTTTACAAAAAGAAACCAAAAGTACCTAAGAAAGGGAGCTTTCGCATTCTCCTGTGGGGCAGAAGCTTTGACTCTAATTTGCTGCTTTGTTGCCTATGCATCGTAAACAGGCAATGCACTAAGCTTTTGCTTAGTAGTGTAATTACGTTAACTTAATATAACATTTTAAGCATACTTTTATGAAATATATGCCATATGAAACATTTATTATCATACACATGCACATATTATGAATATCACATAATTATGCAATTGTAACACATATTTGCCTTTAAAAATGTGAAAGGAATATTATGTCCATAATCACGTCATTATGAACGTGAATAAAAAAATCAACCATACACATAAAGTACTCCTACATCAGTCAAAAGCATACACATGCTCAATTTCAAATTATAATGAGCATAAGAACATGCATTTTGACCCATAACCATACATATGCGTCAGTACTGCATATTCGGGTTTCAAGACCCTATATGCACCAACACATCAATTATATGAATATTAGACTCCAGATTATGCCACATATATCATACTCTTAACTTTAACCCGTCATTAAGTCATAAACATCAACATCACACATAATGCATCATTTAAGTTGCAATTACCATTATTTTATGTTAACTTATGCTTATATCACACTTTTTCTCATTATTATGTTTAGCACATGCCCATACTAAAG
>CANXYI010708993.1:0-11702 GCA_948208565.1 Hura crepitans
TCGGGTTGCATCTAATAAAAATCGGGCTGTATCTGACAATTCGTTATAACCCTTAACCTTGACCCACGGCTAACACTTGCAGCTAGGCAGATTCTCTAAAGAGCCTTCAAAAAATCCAGAATTGACTTGAAATTAATAAAATCTGTCCAAAATAACCAAAATACCCAAACTAAGTCAATTCTTATCATTTTAGCATAATTAAATATGTAAAAGTATAGGAAATTATAAGGAAAATGGTGCATAAATACACCCTATCATGGCCTAAAAAGGCTACTTCATCTAACCAGAATTCACATTTACTCAATTTAGCATAAAGTTATTTTTCCCTCAGGGCCTGTAACACGATCCTCAAATGCTGCTTGTGTTCTTCTCTATTCTTAGAATATACTAGAATGTCATCAATAAAGACTACGACAAACTGATCTAAGTAGGGCTTGAAAATTCTATTCATGAGATGCAGGAAAGCTGCAGGAGCATTAGTAAGCCTAAAAGGCATTACTAAGAACTCATAATGCCTGTATCTAGCGTGAAAAGCAGTCTTGGAAATCTCAAATTCCTTATTCCTCAATTGGTGATACCCCGATCTCAAATTAATTTTGGAGAGTACACTGGCACCCTTGAACTAATAAAAAATGCCATTAATTCTAGGCAACAGGTACTTGTTCTTGACTGTCACCTTGTTCAATTATTTATAATCAATACACAGTTGAAGTGACTTGTCTTTCTTTTTTCACAAAAAATACTAATGCTCCTCATGGAGAAGTACTCAGCTTGATAAAGCCTTTATCTAACAATTTCTACAACTGCACCTTTATATCCTTCAATTTTATAGGTGCCATCTAGTATGGAGTAATGGACATTCGAGTAGTACCAAGATATACTTCGATTTCAAAGTCAAGTTCTCATTGTAGAGGCAATCATGTTAACTCATCGAGAAACACATATAAAAATTTTGACACCACTGGCATATGGCTAAAGCTTAATTCTACATTACTTATGTTAATCACATGAGCTAGATAAGCCTCATATCCTTTCTAGATTATTCATCTTGTTATTATAGCTAAGATGATATTAGGCAAAGAACTCTACTCCCCACTTATTGACACCACGTATCCCTCGGTGGTCTAGAGGGTGAGTCTTTTTTATTCACAATCCACTATTACTTAGTATTTAGATAATAAGTCCATACCTAAGATGACATCAAATTCATTAAAAGTTAGTTCAATAAGAACAGCTGAGAATACTTAGTTTTGGACTACTAAAGGACAGTCTCTGTATATTCTATTTACTACTACATTATGTCTAATGGGATTGCTAAATAGGATGTCTATGTCTATAGGTTTAGGTTTTAAACCCCTATCTCATGCTCATGTGGTGTAAAATGAGTAGATCGTGGGTCTATCAATGCTAAAGTAGAGGCATCAAATAAAGAGAAAGTACTAGTGATCACATCAAAAGCCTCAGCTTCCTCTCGAGCCCGTATACAATACTGGTGAGCTGGTGCTTGAGCCTCTGATCTCATCCTATGATTTATGCTTGGCTTGTCATTCTTACTTTCCTTCTGGCCTCTACTAGCTATTAGAGAGGAGCCTGAAACTAGGTTGCTTCAGCCTGCCTCTTAGGGCACTCCCTCTGATAGCGATCTCTAGATCCAAAGAGAAAACATTTTCCCTATCTAGTCTACTAACATAGTCCCCAGTATTTCCTGTTGCATGTCCCACACACTAGAAGTGCACTCCTTGCCTTAGATACTAGAGTGCTAGTGGCCTGCTATAGAGGTTGAGGCCTAGATTAAGGTATCTGCCCTAACCTTTGAGTCTAAGTCTACCTTTGAGACTATTGTGTAGCCTGAGTGCCCTTTTGCCTCTTACCCGCATCAAGTGCTAAGCTAGTCTGTCTTACGATGAAAGGCCTTTTCTTTTAGAAAATTTCCCTCTTTTCTCTCACTATTTCTACCATTATATAAGCTATTGACACCAAAGAGGAGAATTCTTAAATCTTTGTAGTAGCTATCTGTATGCTCAACTTCACATGGAGGCCTTTTTCAAACCTTTTAAAATGCTCTTCCTTAGTAGGCACAAAATCCTTTGCATACCTGGTAAGATGAGCAAAGTCTTTCTCATACTTAGGCACCAACTTGCACCCTTGCTTCAACTCTAGAAACTTATGTCACTTCTTATCTAGGTAGGTCTCCAATATGTACCTCTTTCTAAATTCCTAGAGGAAGAAATCCTAGGTAAGGTCTATTCAGCCTTGCTTCTTCAAGTGGTGTCCCACTAATGAAAAGTTTTTTCCTGGATGAGAAAGGTGGCACACTTCAAATTTTCTTTTAGGGTACACTCTAGTTGCTCTAAAATCTTAATCGTACACTCTACCTAATACTTGACCCTAATAGCATCATCCTCAACTGTTCCAGCAAAGTCTAAAGCCCTTATCTTCTTCACCTTTTTTAAGTATATTTTCTATAATGTTGTATTCTATGGCAGTTATGCTAGGGCTAGTGGTGGCAGTAGAGTTATTGCTATGGTGGTATGCCTCAGCAAATCAACAATTTATTGCAGTAGTGTCGACAAGGCCTGTGTCTCTGTCTAATGTAATGTATCACTTGGCACTAAAGTGGCCAAACTCACCTTAGGTCTATGTATTATTGTTGTTGCATGACTAGCCATATCTTCCTTCTGCTCTGGTGAGGCTGTTCACTTATCACAACTCACTACAAAAAAAGAGACAATCAGCCTCATACAGTGTAACATAACTTGACATAGAACCCTAGACCATGACACTCATGAATACTACGCCTAGAACCACCTAAACCTATTCTGATACCACCTAATGTAACACTCCCTACCTGATCCATAATAGGACCAGATAAAAGATGCTACTTTCCCTAGAGGTCACCCATCCTAATCCTACCCCACCTGTCAATCATCTAACTTTTACGAACTCGACACCCTGATCACTAATCTCAAGTTAATTTGCTATCAGTTACCTTCATTACTACTTATCATCATCTTATTTATCTATAATAACCAATTCCTCGAACCATTTCAGTCAAATGAGTTATAATAGAAATTTCAGCAACATAATGGCTGCCTAGTGAAAAATCAAAAATTTTAAACATACATAAATGCACTTCTAGAATCATTCTCAATTACCTCACAACTTTTTCACCCCTCTGGTCCATTAGAACTCATCTCAACATTAACCAATTAAACACACACATAAGGGTTTTAGACCTATATATCAGTAAATATCAAGCATGCATAATATCTCAACACATAAGCATCGCAACTATTTTATCATTTACAATCCAACATGTAACAAAACTTAATACTTAACTAATTACAAGACCGGGTCCCAACCCTATACATACATGAGTCCCTTCTACTATTAAAACTCAAAAGGGAACATAGAAAATATACCCAAAGGATTGAATAGCAACACTAGAATCTTAAGGTTAGACAGCACTCTAATATCTCCTACCTGCATCTCAGAACACTGACACACTGAGTATACACTTAGTGGTGAATTTAATGTATTGCATCATGCAATATGCAATGCACGCAATGCAACTCTTTTCCAATTTTACAAATTCAGTATATATAATATCAGTTATATGTGAATTAAGTCATATTAAATATGGTTCAATAATATGTCATTACTCAGGTTACTTACACATCATATCATATACTTCTTGTTCTAATTAAGAATGTATAATTTATCTATTATATTATGTCTTTATACCTTTTATTTTGTTCAAGCCTATATTAGAGAGACTATACTTTAAGACATCGGATAACAGGATCTAAGATGTGTAATAGCCCATATGTTGGACCTCGGTAGCTGTACCTACCTATTTCCACCCAATAATAGGGATCAATTTATAGGAACCTCCCAAATCAAAGTGGTAGCGATCAGTCTGGGTGGACCTCTCAACAGTAGGGATCAACCCCAAGGGACTTCTCAAATCCCAAATATCAATCATGCTCATATAGATAGCTGGGATCAGCCTATGGTACCTCTCAAATCCACTATAATATAGGTAAGCAGGGATCAGTTCGTGTGAACCTCCCAATATACAAGATAGTTTGGGTTAGTCTGTGCAAACTTTCCCAATGACCCCTGATAGCAGAGATCAATTCATGCAAACCTCCCAATACCTAAGTGTACAGGGCTCACTAGTAAAACCTCGGTAGTTACACCTGTCATATCATACACATAGGCAATGGCCCATATGGACTAAAACCCCTAGTAGCTGCTAACTCCTTAGTTGACCGGTCAACTATCCAGTGGGTGTCCAACTAATATGGGACATTGCTAATTCCCATTTTACATTCCCAGTTATTGATCCTTTAATGTGTGTTCATTTCAATCACTTATTGTCATGTTATTTACATATATATTTCCATTATTACATGACCATTATTTACGACACATTATGATCATCGTAGTAATATTCACTTAGCCCATTTTCATAGTCTCATAATTCCAAACATTTATCCTTATACTTTAAGTGAGGTTTTATTAAACATACTTACAGAAATATAGAGTTTCATTACCTTTACAACTTAACATTTCATTCAACCTCATCACACTAATTAATGCTTTCAATTACACAACTATAAGTACTACTCATAGCAATTGGCATTAACTTTAATCTCATATGAATATATTTCTACCTTATGTCCATGACACACGTCACAGCCGTACAATGTTCAAGCATTTGCAATTCATTTCTTATCAATTTCATATCTCAAACAAACTATGTACTCACTTTTTTGCCTAATTACATTATAGTTCCATATTAATTACACATGCACGCACACCTTTCTCATTCACACACCATTTGGCATACACACACAAATACCATCACATGCCTTTTTCACGCAATCTTTGCACAATCACACATTACATGGCTTACTTATCACACTCGCATATTCATTCTATGAAATGGCACTTCTATACACACAACATGGCATTTCTATAAACACTCACATATGCACACATGAACACTAACACCTTCAACAACTTATATTACATTAAATTCACAAACCTAGGGTGTCAAAATCTTCTATTCCACCTCTTTAAGGCTTGTTTCACTTCTCCCGTTCAATATTCTTCTATTTTCCTACAAACACACACCAGTTAGAGTTTTACAACAATTTTAAAAATTCTACATAACTCCAAATAAAAAAAAAAACTAATCACATGGCTATCCATAGTTTACTTAAGGCTTCCTAAAACTAAAATAAAAATTAAGAAAGAAGCATTTCTACTCACTTTAGGCACTATACATCAAGTGCTCATATCTCCTAATTTAGACACTTTCTTTGAATTTTGTTAATGGAAATGGCTTTAAGAGATAGCGGAGGCAAGGATTAGTATAAAATTTGGTGGGTTTGGCTTAGTATTATGGGAGAAAAGAAGAAAAAAAAAGGAGGGAGGAAGGCTTGAAATGGCATTGACCAAGGTGGAGGAGAAGGGAAGAAAGATGGGTTGGCACATGTGGCCACCACACATGTGTCACCCCTTTTATATTAGATACTTAGACGGCTCAAATTATGCCATGTGTCGATCCGACAATCCATTTTAATCCGTTTTTGTTTTAATTTTTAGAAATTCAAAGTAATTATTTTAGGCCTTTAAAAATCACACATTTAGTGCCAAAAATTCTTAATGGTGCCCATTAAGGGTCCTCTAAAATCTGGTGTCAAATCTCTAAAGAAAACTAAGGTAACTATTCACTCACGTAGTTAAGAAATTTCAAATAAATATCAAACGACCGAAAAAAATTAGAACTCCTTCACTAATAGATTAATTGAAATTTTTGACTTTCAGAGTATGCTATTTTTGAGTCCATCCGAGAACATCCTGAGCCTCTCTCGGCATGATATCAACTAAGGTCACTATTCATTAATTCTTGGCTTGAAATTATTTATTGGTTTTACTAAAAGTTTTAATTATTTCCTTTTCATTATTTTTTGGCCTGTCAAAAATTTATCACTTGTATTTCCCTCTTGGCCATCATAAGATGCCTCGAATGCTTGGGAGACACCGTTTATACCCTAAAAGATACTGTCATAAAACTAAGATTCTCGTGTGTTACATGTTTTGTTATGCTTTTTTCAAAAAAGTGGGCCATAAAGTGGAGAAAAACCTTATGTTGGAAGAATATATCGTAATTGTTAGGGCAAAATAATTGATATTGAAATTTTTTTAGACGGTGTTACATTTCATGCAATTCCTATAACAAGAAAGTAGTTCCTATTGATGGTATCTGTAATTGTGACTCATGCAATAAAAAATGCAAATTCCCACTTGTAAGGTAAAAAGTGTCTTCCTTTCATTCAAGCTTCATTAGCCAAAATTCACAATGTTTAACCTGTTAGTGTAATGGGAGGTACAAAATACACTTAATAGTTAAGGATGAGACAGCAAAAACAACCTTTGTTTTATTCAACAATGAAACATAAAAACTATTAGATTCATTAGCCCATATATTATTGAATAGACAACCTACAAATAGTTTCAACATTCTTGTACATACTAAATCACTTTGTGAGGAACAATTTATTTCCAAGTTAAGATAGAATACCTACAACTTGAAAGAGGGGCTTGAGAATTTCAGAATCTTTAAAGTATTTATGGTTGATGAGAAAATGGAGATCTAGCATAAGTTGAAGAAAAAAAAAAAAGAAAGGTACTTTTTAATTTGCAGTCTATTTCATTCCTTCTTTTTGCACCCTAAGTCCTTCCTCTATTATATCTTATTTAATTTCATATGTCATTTACTAACTCTTTGCTTTTGATATTTTACCACCACTTCATAATTGGCACATAATGTAAGGCATACGTCTTTTTATGATTCCGCTTGATTGATGATTCATTAATTTCAAGTTTCATCTAGGGAAAGTTTAGCAAAGAAGATGTGGGATGTATGTTTATTGAGGCAAAGGAAAAAGACATGAAAAGGGTGGTATTGTACATTCGGGTCTTATTCTGCATTATGTGAATACAATTTTCAACTACCTATTGTCATAAATTTGAAATATTTTAGAAAAACTTGCAAGCAGACATAGATGGGTCTACAGACTCCTTAGATGGTACGATTGTAGCAGAACTGGTGAGTGAACTTCATAAGAAAAGGAAGAAGAAAGGCATAGTGTCTAATGATGCTCACTTTAATAACATTGTAATGTGTCTTTTTAACCTTAGGTTTTATTATCTTTTACTTCCTTTAACATAGTTGTTTAATTTAATTTTATGCATTTTTTATTAATAGTCATGTTTAAATAAGTTGCTTTCATTCTTTATATGGAGTTGGAATCCTAGATTTTTTTATTTCTAATTTGGTATTGTGTCAATCCACAACTTTTTTATTACTATCTATTTCATGTTTTCCTTTAATTGCTTTTGAGAATTTTGGATAATGAATTTATTATTCAAAATTAGAAAATGTAAAAAACATATATATTATAGAAACTTTGAATGCTTACTTACATTAACACACATTCCTAAAGTTACGGTTGAATGATTTGTTAAAAAAATATTTAAGTCCTAATAATGTTCAGCTTACTCAATTTGATACTATTAAGAAATACTTTGCCTCTTTTTTTGTAAATTGGTTTCTCCTATAAAACATAGACCTCTTCTTATTCTTTCAGGGATAACTTTTCTAACTTTGGCAGCTAATTTTTTCCATTAAATTTTGTGATAGAATATGCTTATTAACTCATTAAAAATATAAGGTTTAACAATATAAGAATTCTATGCCTAATAGATCTAATTCTACTTTTCACTCTCACTTAGTGCCTAACTTTCAATAAATACAACCCCTACTTTTTATTTATTTTTTAACATTTTCAATTGACTACCTTCTTCCTCTATACCATTAATTACTAACATTTTTAAAATCTAAAAACCTACGAAGATAGAAAAACTTTTGAATTTTAGAAAATTAATAATTAATATATGTAACATGTGGCCTAGGATTTTCTTATCATATGCACATATGTTATTTCCCCTAAAATTTTCTAAATAAATTCTTCTCTAAATAATAATAAAAAATTAGTGTATAATGTGTGGCAATCTTTAATTTATTAAATAAATTATATTCAATTAGTCATTGCATATTGGGAAGTTGTTATGTTACAACATCTAGTATTTTTTTTTTTCCAACAAAATTGGATAACAAATAAAATCAAACGTTGAGCAGAATATTCCACTACTTAAATTTAAGAATAATTGCAAATAAAATTTTAATATATGATATTAAACTTTTAACATAAGTTTTTATTAGGTGGATCTCTAATATTACTAACCATTTTTACATTAAACTTTAATATGAGTTTTTTTTACCCTAATTGGATCCCTATATTCTTAATTACTTTTAAACCCTTCAACCAATAAAATACCAAATCTTAATGTGATAAATGATCATATTATGTGCATTTTTAAGTGTAACATGGTGCATATTTAAGCGATATGATAAATAAATTCAATAAGGCAACTTAACTATCTAATTAAGCATATGCTTTTAAGTTTAGTTATGTTGTCAGACTAGGATTTAATTTGAAAATAATAAGTTAGTTTAGGGATTCATTTGAAAAAAATTACTTTAAAGACTTAATTGAAAAAATGATCGTTGGATCAAATTTTATTTGTAAATTATCATTTTAATTTAGTAACGCAATTACAAAATAATGGCCTTTTTTTTGTTAAAAAAAGAATAATTTTGCCCAAAAAAATTTACTATTACAACAAGCTAACTAATTAAAATGCTAAGAAAAACATAGAAACAAAGCATAAAAGGAAAAACATATAAAATATTTAAATTTCTCATACAATAACGACATTAACACGTAATTGCTTTCCTTCTTTTTTTAGCATTTTCAATGTAATATACTTTTCAATCATTGTTGAAAATTTTTCCAAGCAATGTCATCATTCACCTATATCATTGTCATTCTCGCACTAACACTAGTACAATCACTGACTGTGTCAAACTTGTGAATGGTAAACCCTCTTAATTCCAAGTAATAACCCATATCTCAATTGACCTCTTGCTAACTGAGTTCCACTTCTTCAGTTCTTGCATCCATGATATTTTTCCCTTAATTTGTTTTTGTTTCTATTAAATTTCGAAATTTTTTCACTTTACTAACATTAACAATCGAATTTTGAAAAAACCCAAATTTTACATAGAAATATAATGGAATTTAGAAGGCTGCAAAAAATCAAATACTTTCCCTTCCACATAATACTGTTTTAATTCCAAGCTTTATTTAATGCCAAGATTTCAAAAGGCATTTAACTTCTTATGCTTAAAAAAATTATTAGACATCA
The DNA here is from genome assembly GCA_948208565.1 of Hura crepitans. Lineage (NCBI taxonomy): Eukaryota > Viridiplantae > Streptophyta > Magnoliopsida > Malpighiales > Euphorbiaceae > Hura > Hura crepitans. The sequence continues at coordinate 9,346 of CANXYI010708993.1, forward strand.
ATAATGAAATGTAGAAACCTTTATTTTTCCAAATTTCTCAATTGGAAGTAATTGTGATTTCCTTAATTGTTTTTTACATCTTCGACCCCATTTGTGTAATGGATCTAATATGTGAAAAAAATTAAAGAACAAGCTGCTTCTTTGCCTCCTCAATATGAAAACATTATGTTTGATCGCGAAATTGTAGCACTAGGTTGACGAGAAAGAATTATGCATATGAGGCTAAATAGATGTGCTCCAACATTGCATCTTGGTGTGAATAAGGATGATTTTGTACTCTTCAAGAGGGGAAGATGCACTTTTGCGAGGCTAAAGAGAAAATTTGCTATGATAGAAACCAAACATAAGCATGATGGAATTAAAATATGTATGTTGACCTTACAATCTCTTTGCTGCTTCAATCAAACAATCTGATTCAAGTATGAGCATAGAATGCATAAACTCAACTTCCATAAATGGTGAGACTTATTTTCCTTTATTACCATAGTGGTTGAAATCATTTTATTTTCATTCCCAAATTTAAATCTATATTTCCTACCATATGTAAGTTCATTCAACCTCTTACAAATATTCACATATGCTTCCAGTTCAATACTTATATTTGTATTGTCTACCCATTGAAATTAATGCTCTTATCTAAACAAATGAACTATAACTAAATGAGGAAATCAATGATCCATGTATTGATAGTTTCATCTTATTTACTTTATTCAAATTATAAAAATAAACCTCTATTAATATTTTACAATTGTATTCCATAATTTAATGATTTTCTTCTCTTAGCATGGATAAAAACAAAACAAAACTATCACTTTATAGCCGATATGGACATCAATTTTACAAATAACCATATTGCAAGGAATGAAAGCAATAAATTCATCAATGTAGGTATTCATGAAATGTCATTATTGTATTGTTTAACTTTTCACAAATCTATACCCATTTTACTTTGGAGAATAGAAATTTTAGTACAACTTAAATCTCAACTTTAATAAATGTTCATAGTTTCATACAAAATTTACATGGCAATTACTAAACACATTTTCCAACAGATTAAATTTGCTTCAACTTACATTCTTCAACTTATTAATATATCTTGGCTCATCCCACTATGAAAGTGTTTAAATTAATCCCTAATTGTTATTCATTTTCTTTTCTCTTTATATCAAAGCTTTATCTAGGTTTTTTACTGCATGATTAATATACATTTGCTTGTACCTCTTTATCTGATCGAAGAATGCACTACCTTAAATTGACTATGTATTAATTCGCGATACCATATATTGAAGTTCCTAAAATTTATAACATAATTAATTCCTTGTTTAATGAAACAATTACACTTGTCATAGTGATCCTTAGCTTTTTTTATAGGACTTTAACTAAAATTCCCAACCAATATACTATTATAACAAAAAAAAATGAATTCAATCGAGAATCAATAATTGCTCTTGCAAAATAAATTCTACAAATTACATAAAAGTGGTATATCAATACTTCTTTCACCGCCTTCTTTTGATATGCAGGAAAACAAAACTGAAATATCAAATTGTCATATCAATATACTTTTTCATAGAACCACTATTACTCGATTTTTATTTCTTTTTTATTTTTGTCCTTTTCTCTCATTCCAATCAAAATAACTTCTCTTCATTCACTTTTAATAGGTGAATATGTTAACGAAGTAGAAAGCAACCATGCAAATTCAGTCGATGTGGACATTAATTTCACAACTAATCATACAACAAAACCAATTAATGAATTCATCAATACAGGTATTCATGCTATTTCATCACAGTATTTTTCCTTCTTTGAAAAATCATCACATTTTGCTTTCAAGAAGGAAAAATTGCATTAGTCCTTAATATCAAGTTGACTTTTAAATCAATAAGCAAATGAGGCATGCTATGAGAAAGTAGAGAATAACCTATTAAATGCCTTTAACTATTAAACTTATAATACCAATTTTCACTTTATTGCTTTTTGGTTATTCATGAAACTTCCCTTCAACTAAAAAATTTTACAATAAATATATCCTTTTATTGCTTTTTAAAACATCCACAGATTGCTACATAAAGCCTTAGTTATTAAATTAAAACTAAAAAGTTATTAAACCTTAAGTTCTCATTATGCTGCATGAAAGGCCGTTTGCAAATTCCTCTATTAAAATATCCACCTCTTTTGTTAAAATTTCTCCTAGGCAAAGAATTTACAATAAAAGGTGTCAAATTTCGAAAAATTATACAAGCTTATAATTTAATGTTCGCCTTCACTTCAATCGAAGGCAAAGTTGATGCTTCCATAAATCGAACAAAGGGCCCTTGTGTATTTAGGATGACTTGCCAAAATTACCACCATAT
>CANXYI010708998.1:0-13617 GCA_948208565.1 Hura crepitans
TGGCTTTTACTTCATAACTACTTGAATCTTGCTAGGATCAACTCGAATCCTTTCTGTAGAAGCTATGTGTCTAAGAATAGAAATGTCACAAAGCTAGAACTCACACTTACTGAGTTCAGTATAGAGCTTCTCCCCTCTCAAATTCTATAACACTTTGCTTAGGTGTTATTCATGCTTATCTCTATCCTTTGAATACACTAGGATATCATAAATGAAGACAACAACAAAGTAATCTAGACACTATTTGAAAACTCTATTCATTAGATCCATAAAAGTCATAAGAGCATTGGTAAGCCCAAATAACATTACCAAAAACTCATAGTAGCTATATCTTATTCTTAATGATGTCTTAACCACATTAAACTCCTTTACTCTCAACTAATAATAACAAAATCTCAGCTTAATCTTGAAAAACACTCTTGCATCCTTAAGATAATAAAAAAGATCATCAACCATGGCAATAGATATTTGTTTTTGACAATCACTTTATTTAGCTATCTATAATCTACACGAAACTACAAAAGAACTATCCTTGTTCTTCATAAATAACACTAGTGCTCCCCAATGTGAAACACTAGGTTTGATAAAACCTTTATCTAATAATTTTTGAAGCTAAATCTTTAATTCCTTTAGCTCTGCTCGAGCCATTATGTAAAGACCTATTGATACTAGTGTAGTGCCAGGTAACACCTCTATGCTAAACTTGAGTTCTCGTTATAGAGGCAGACTAGGAAACTCTTCAAAAGACATCCATAAACTTTGACACTACTAGTATGTTACTAAGATCCATCTCCCCATTATGGGTATCACAAACATGAGCTAGAAAAGCTTAACCCCCTTTTCTTAACATGGGTCTCGCTATCACGACTAGGATAACATTAGATAAAAAGTCTATCCTTTCACTCATAACTATAATCTTAGCCCCATCATCATCTTTAAGAGTTAATCTCTTCAACTTGCAATCTATAATAGCCTGATACATGGACAATCGATACTTGCCTAATATCATATCAAACTCATCAAATGACAACTCGATGAGATTAGCCAAAAACTAATGTTCTGAGACTATCAGTGGACACTTTTTACAAATCTTATTTGTTGTGACATGCTGACCTAAAAGGTTGCTAAACAAGATTTCTAGGTCCATAAGTTCTAACTCTAATCCTCAGTCTTATGCTTATGATGTGTAAAAATATAAATGTGTAGACCTCAGATCAATTAAAGCCAAAATGTGAGAGTCAAAGAGATAGAAAGTACCGACTATAACATTTAGCTCATTAGCCTCCTCTCATGCCTTAATGGCATACTATCGAATAGGGGTTCTATGATTAGCTCTAAACTTAAGTCTATCCCTTTAAGCTCCCTTTATCCTATCTCTCCTATAACCTTGGTCCTATCTTTGACCTCAAGAAAAAGTATGTATAGATCCCTTACCAATATTTGCTTTGGTAGGATAATAACATATGAAGTGATCTGATAACCTATACCTAAAACATACTCCGAGCTTATTCTTCTAGCACTTACCGTTGTGTTATTTATATCAAGTAAGACATTGAGGAGCTTGACCACTTCCAGCTATGGATATTGGTGTGTTCACTGCTTATGACTGTTGTCCAGTCTTGCCCCTATTCTAATTCCTTTAGGTTATCTTCTAAGACCCTATTTCTAAAATTTTTGTGGTACCCTAAACTATCCACCTCTAAATCTCTTTCTTGATTGCTATGTAAAGTTAAATGCTATTGTACCAAGTGTTCTCTTCTTTTGACAATATTCTTGCTTCTCCTTTTTCATTTTCTCAATAGATCGACACACATATAGTAACTGATTAAAATTTATGATCTTCAAAAGAACTACATGAGACTTAATATCAATATGCAATCCCTTCTCTAATTGCATACACTTATTAGCTTTTGTGATAATAGTTCCCTTAGCATAGCGGCTAAGCATAGAAAAGTCTTTCCTGTACTTCCTCACAAACTTCTACTCCTATTTGAGGTCCATAAATTGCTGCCTTCTATCATCTAAGTAATCCTCAGGTATGTACTTCTTATATAATTCATTTAGGAAGAAATCCCATGTCAACTCCTCCTTTGTCTTATACTTAGTCAAATCATCCTACCATCTAAAGGCCTCTTCTTACTATAAGGAAGTAGCACATATCACTTTTTTTGCAAGCATACATCACATTTGGTTCATTATCTTTTCAGTATGGTACAAACAATAATCAGCTATTTCTTAAACAACTTCCCCTTTTCCTTTATAATCCTTAGCTCCTATTCTCTTGAATCTCTCTAGGTAAGTCTTTTAGAGAGCCTACAAAAGTTCCTACTGCTATTAAGCTAGTGATGGAGTAGCTATTGTAGCCTGTCGTAATAGCTACAACATCTCTTGTAAAAATGTGGTAGAGCTTGAGCTATTGCTGACATTTTCATTACTATGCTATTAGACATTGATGTCATCCTTTCAATACCCTACGAACATGGAAGATTGGTCTTTTTCCTCTTCGAGAGGTGCACTATTGTAACTATAGGAATAAGGACAATTAGTAAGTCTTAGTATAATTGAATTATGTTATTTATAGACTTGACTCCTATAACACTCTTATACTCCCTAGGATTGCCTAAACTAGAGCTCTAATACCATTAAATGTGACACGACATACTCAGCCTAGTCACCTGACATGACTAAGGTGTGCAACATATAACATGCTATCTGATCTCTTAACATAAATTTTCATTTGAAAGCATTTAATCATGCATGCTTAAATAAAAAAAATGTGAGCATTCAAAAACATTCTAAATCTAATAATAAAAATGTGATTGTTTAAAAACATTCTAAATCTAAGTTAAATATTAAAAAATTTGACAATCTTCACGGCAAAATTTTGGCAGCATAACGGCTATACTGAGCACTACCTTAAATTTTTAAATAGCAACCTGCATTAATAAAAACATGCCTATAAAATTTTCTCATTCAAACTCTAACTCTGTGATCATTCTAATCACTCCAAATCAACATTTATCATCAACACAGTCTCAACCTCTAGTAGATATGTCAAACATGCATTAAACAATTCAAAATAGTTTAAAATAGGATTTACCAATCATACACAAGCTTAATTTAAGAAACTTTATAGTTTAGGCCTAAAAATTATTACATCCACACTAAGAGTGCCTTTTTACAACTATACATCCTATAATCTAATCATATACATCAAAATGATACCAAAATATTGGCCATTTATGCTGTGTCTGGATGTCTCAAGGCTTGGGCTTAATAGTTCTTTTCACATATGCATTACAAACAAAATGATGCACTAAGCATTCCACTTGGTGGTGAAATTGAAGTAAACCATGAATTATGCTATATTATTAGTAAATCCAATCAATATTAATATTTATCATCATATGTATAGTATATTATGCATAAAATAATACATATCATACACAAATTAATTAATGGCATAAAAATCACATAACTTGTATTTAAACATAATTCATACCTTCTACTTACAAGTATAGCAATTTCATATATAAAAGAGAGTTCATTATTAATCTTTAGTAATGTCATTATTATTTAGTTTATAATATCATTGTTATTCACCCATAAGACCAAACACATGTCTTATGGATAATGGAGGTGGATGGCTAGTACAACATCCATAAACATGAAGGTTCATTTACCACTGTAGATCCAAAGATCAAACATAACATGGTGGCAGTTATGACCATTTATGAACTCAAAGTTCATCTACCAATATGGATCCAAAGATCAAACATATGAGGACTACTGGGTCAGGCTAAAAGTGAACCCATGGACCAAAAACATCAAAGAGCAGGACAATGCCCTAGCAATAGCTATTGTACCCCTAATTGTCTATCCATCTAGATTATTTAGCATTTAGGCTTTCAAATGCATTTATTTTTATTTTCACCAACCTAAGTGGCTTAGGAATAAATTTTTCTTATGGTAAGAAATTAAATGGCCATACCTAGAAACATAATAGTTTAAAGTTTCAAATATGACTACTCACATCATATCATTGTAATAACTCATTCAAGCATCCATATTTTTATGCATAGAGTCATATATGCTTAAATTGTCTTTAACAACATAGTTTTAATTAATCATGATCAATAATAGGTACTTATCTATAAACATATATTATAGGCTTCTTTCATATATCCGTAAACTTGATCCATTAATTATTACCATTCAGCCATTACTATTTCCAATATCTATTTTAGTTCTTTCTTTACATTATTCTTCACATTCTTTTCTCATATGTTCAATTATGCAACATCACACAACACACACGTCACATTTTGTCACATATAACACTTAATTAGCTAAAATTCATTTATTAGCATTAACATGTTCAAAGCTACACTCAAATGCCACATATCAAGTATAGATCCAATTCTACCATATTAGATCAATAAAACACAAAAATATGACATTCCATTATCCTATATTTCCTTTTTAATGCAAACCACTATTATGTCTATAACAGTTCAACCTTTATAGTTAACCTTGTTAATTAAATGTATTGAATGCAATAAATACATATACACACTTTATCGCAAGGCCATTCGGCCATTATCAAGCCCAAATTCTTCATTAACATAGACATAAGATCTTTTCATGTCAAATTAGCATGAAACTAAGTGTTATGCACTCATAAGCTAACATATACATAAGGAAGAAAATCTCTTAGGAATTCAGCTAACATATTAATAACACGACCCCATTCTAATTTTAATGATTCACACATCACACATATCAATTACACATTACACATGCTAATTTAAAAGATCATTTACTTGATTAAACTAATTAAATTCAGTAATTACCACTTGAATACACATATTTATTATAATGAAAAATAAAGGGCACACATAAATATTCTTGACATAAGTCAATTTCACATACTAAAATGATTAAAATATGACCTCGAAGGCTACTCACACCTTTATTTTTCCTTTGTCGTGCATTTTATCCATTTTCTCAACTGCCTATTATAGATTTGATTTTAGAAAAATCATATAAAATTATACAATATCCAAAAATTACAAAAGAACACATTTTTTTGACTCTTAGGCACCTGATAATTAAGGGAAAATGTTAATTTTGCCAATATTCTTACTTGATTGACAAATGGGAACTATTCACCTAACCTAAAATCTTACTCTAATTTTCTTGGAAAAATAACTTAATTATATGCCTTTGAACCATAGAGAAGGTGTAAAATCCATTAGATATGGGAAATAAAGCTTGAAAGTAGAAGATCAAATGAAGAAAATGGAGAAAACTTCTCCTTCTTACTATCAAGTTTGAGATTGTAAGGGTGAGGAGTGTTTTTAGTTATTTTGACAAAAAGTCAAAATTATTATCTTATTTGTAGTTTTTGAAAATTTCTTTTTTAATACTTTAATATTTTTTATCACCTAATTAAACTATTTTTTCCCTCATTCCACTTCTCAAAATAAATTTAATCATATCTTTACATGCTCTAAAAATTGAAAGAAATTTAATTAAAATGCCAATTTTATGCATCCTAAAACTTAATTAAAATACTTCCTATCCTCTAACAATTCTAATTCTAGTGCTATTAGACTCATGGAAATTCATGAGTATTATGTTATATAAGTTTTAAAATTGTTGAGCAACCTTGAAAATTATTTATGGTTTAACTTTGCTTTGGTCACTATTCACAAAGACACTACCGTAAAAACTTTCTTACAATTTTTAACCGTTCAAATAAATTCTAATAGATTTCAAAGTTTGCAAAATTATTTTATGACTAATACTTTCATCTAGTAACTTCAGTGTAACTCAAGTCTCGATAGCACTATTCATCTTAAGAAAGTACTATTCATAAAATTGGGATTTTTGGGTTATAGCAGAAGTGCTAAAAGCTGAATGGGTAAGGACTAGGTATGAACAAATGGTGTTAGTTGATAAAAAATAGATGAAATCTCTTTATCACATGCAATTGCATCAAAAAACTTTGCTAGGTCCTCTTACAAAGCTGAACCCCATTTGAGATGGTGATTTTATCCTAAAAAAAATTAGACCTTTGCTAACAAGCCATAAATAAAAGTTTAAGCCCATTTGGGAAGGTCTATACATAGTAAAGAAAGTACTCAAATATGAAGGCATCAAAATTATAGATTTAGAAGGCAATGAGTTCTTAAAACTTGTGAACATAGACAAACTAAAGAAATACTTTTGAAAAAAAAGAAAAAAAGAGGAGTCTAGCAAGTTGAAAACCCCAAAAGGGGTGGCTTAGGCAAGATTAAGACACTATGACAAGGTGAAAACATGAAAATAGGCACTTCTTGCAAAAATTAAGGGAATAGAGAGAAAATATTCAATCAAGAAAACTAATAAAATATTAATTGGTAATAGTAACATTATCAAAAGGAAACTAATATATTTGCAAAGATTAAGCAGTTTAGTCTTAAATACAATTGATGTTAAAACTGCTTTTGTCATGGTCACTGGTATGCAAACTTCTATCTAGTGAGAAACATCTTACAATTAACTGAACTCTAAAAGTCTAGATACATGCCTTCTTTCTAAAATGTAAAAGATTTATCCTCACTTTTTCTCTGTAATACAAGTGTCCTATTGTCTCTTGATGTACTAATATCCAATCTTTGCATTAATCAACTATTCTTGTGTCACAAGCTTTATGATAAAGTACATTTTTCAAAAGAGAATGACTCTTTCATAAGCCCATATATGAGTGCAAGAAATTCCATGTTAAGCACTACCTTGAAAGCCTAAAGATTTAAGAAAGACTCATTGCTTCAAGCTAAATTACCTCTAAATCTGATAAGGGACATATAAAGTTGCATGCCTCAATCCGATTAATGGAAAACAACCTGAATGACAAGATAGAGAGAAGTGAGAAATCTTCCACAATGGACACACCTAATAAATCTTAGTGATCCCACTAACCCATGCTGTCCATGTTTCTATTATGCTTAACTTCCTTTCAAGTTTTCTCTCACAATGATGATTTAGGGTATACTTGAAACAAACATTTTTAAGAGGACAACAAGTAGCTTTAACTTCTCTTAGAACCATATTTAAAAAAAAGGCTGTTAGGTTAAAAATTCAAAAAGGACCGCCTAATCAAAAGTTAGGCAAATCCACTAGTGCAAAAACCCTCATATGTGTCTAGGAAAAAATTATGGTAAGGAAAAGAAAATCTAGAGAGAAAACCTAAATGGCCTCTGTAGGTAAAGAGACAAACCTAAAAAAGCAAAGGAATTCCAACTATAAAGTTAGTGACAACTCCCTTTAAGGCATCTAACCCTCTAATGGTCTCAGCAACAATATTGCCAAAATGGTTATTCCTAAAATAGATTCCAATTAATAGTTGTAGTATTTTATAATCACAATGCTTGTCATCATGAGTGATCATTAACAAGTCACCAAAGATGCACAACAAGACACATTACACCCATTCTACAGACTAGATGGAAATTGACTAGCAAAATCATAAACTGTCTATAAACAGTTGGGACTACACCTAAAATAATCTTTTGAGATGCCAAGGGTGAAATCTTTAAGGCAAGCATAATGTCTATGGGATAATGATCATCAAAAGAATGGATAATAAAAAAATGTCTGAAGAAATGTCAAAGGTTATAATGGTGGTAAACTCTTCGGGTGTGGGAGTAATCTCTTGATGATTAAAGATAAAAACATGAAAAATGAGATCTGAAAAGTAGAGAGTGGCATGAAGAAAATTAGGGTCTATCTTTACCTTCCTTAAGAATCTAATGGTAGAAAAAGGAGTAAGAATTAAATAATCCTAAGTGACTTTAGAATCCAAGACTTTAGATAATTGATGATTAAAAGAAGAGACATAGTAAAGATGGTATGAAAGGCATGGAAGGGAGGTATTTATAGGAACCTAAAGAATGTAATTCCTTGTATAACAAGGATAAGGAATCCTAGGCACACAAAGACATTCACCTAAACCTTGAGATAGATGAAACCAATGTCAAAGTCCACATGGACAATTCTCAAGCAACCATAAGTACTTAGCCACCTAGTTCACATGGACTTGTATTAGGTAGATGCGGGCAATATAAAAGACCAAATCCATACAAACCACAGTATCAAAAGAGAAGTGGTATGCATAAACCATTCTTTCGAGAAGAATATTCTAACATGCTAGAAAGAGGTCTACTAGTAAAGTAAAGCAAGAAAGCATGAGGAGAGTTAGAGATCTAAGACAATGAAAAATTAGGCAACATATAAAAAACAAGAAAGGATAACTTGAAATCACTTAACTAAAGTTATTAAAGTTATTAGTATTAAAGTAGTTTGTCATCCCTCGCCAGATGAGTTGAGTGTGGTTATATCTTTAGCCACTCTCGTATAAGTGATAGATGCCAATTCATTTGCTAGCGATCATCTATCATGGTGTTAATTGGAATGACATAGTGTGACCACCCTCCTATGGGAATCCCAAAGAAACCCAATAAGCAATGCACTTCCTGCTAGGTCACCACCTTAAAATTGTCATTTTCGGTTCATTGACTTAACTTTAACAAAAATCCTATTATTTGATTTGGCTTAACTCTAAAACTGGTCCTGTCTTTTTTTAAGCTAAACATAAGGTCATACAAGTCTATTTATACCACAAATAGCTAGTCATACACTTCTCAAATTTTTACTTAAGTTCGACAGCATAATGGTTGTCTGGGTGACTAACAAAAAATTTTTAACACTTATGAAACACTTCAATAAAGATATCTCACATATCCTAGACCCTTCTGGTCCCCTAAATATACACCTAACATCATCTATCTATCAATCATCAACACAGGCCATAAGGCACAATTAGATAATCATAAATTAGAGCCTCAGGTTCACATACAAGATCATTAAGTAAAGGCAATCACACATTCAAAGCAATTTGACAATATACTTATTACAAAACACTATTTATGACATAAATATAATTATATACAAGCCTCTTATACATAAGATATCCATTCCCACCTAAGTATAATAAGTGTAAAAGCTATACAACATATATACATAGCAACCTTCTACCAAATATCCTCTAAACACTAGCTATATGCTTTATGAGGCGGTACCTTGATTATCCTTACTTGTGCAACAAGAAAGGTATGTTGAGTATATAACATACTCAATGGTGAACTCAAGCATTCAAATCATATCACATGGCTTATTCATACATTTATAATCTCAATACTAATTTATTCAGATTATTAGGTTCAATTAAAATAAATATGGGTAAATGACTAAAATGCCCCAATATATACAAGCTAAAAAATCATTCAGATAATTATGTCAAATTTTACATTCCATCATTTTCCAACATAATATTAATTTCATATATTATTTATTCAATTAATTTAATTAGACCAACTAGAAAGACGACACAACCATACATTGGACCTAAAGGGAATAAAAAATTGTGAAGTGATCCATATTCTGTACCCCAACCACTGCACCGACCTAATTTAGTCATAGCACCCAAGGTGCAAATAACATGATATGGTCTATGTAATGAACTAGTATAATAGCCCTTCAGGACTTTAGCCACTATACCAACCCTATTTAAAGATTAGTGATGTCATAATATCGTATGCCTAGCAGACTAGTCTATCCAATAAACTAATGCAGTGGCCCACTAGGACCTACACCATTGCACTAGTATAATCAAGTGAATGGCACCAAATGTGCAAAAGTAGACAATTGTTTATCCAAAAGACTAGTAGAGTGGTCAGAGTATAGAACTAGGCCACTGTACTGGCCATGCTTGAAAATTAGATAGTATAGCAGTTGCTAAATCCCTAAGTTAATAAGTCAACCCATCTAATGGGTGTCTAACTAATGGGCAATTAATTTCAATTTATGCTTATTCCTTTACTGATTAACTTCTTATAATATTATGGAATTAAATATAGATAGATATTAATTTTATAACACAATTTAAATTTAGCCTGGTCTAGTATTGCCATAATTTAACTGTATCAAGTAAATTTCATGATTATTTTAAGTCTTATAATTTGCCATTATTTAAGGTATATTATGCTTGATTTTATTCCATATTTATTTTTCATATGACTACCATTTACTATCTAGGTGTATTTTTGGTTCAGGTAATGGTCAAAACTAGGCAACTACAGGTTATTTCTACATTTTTGAATAGCTAATTCTAGAACCATTTCTTATCATTTTTCAGTGCAGTTTTCAACATTAATCTCTTATAATTCATGGGCCTAAAGCAAATAATCCATTAGGCCATTCACAATACCAAATCATAGACATTATTGCCATAGTATCCAATCATCAACTTATAGCCCTTAAAGGCACAAGTTCAAGTTCATTTGAATGGTACATTTCATATCCCATATTTCAAGCTTCAAGGTGTTTATTTAGTCATCAAAGTTGAATTAATATTTTCATCCTTCTAGCTCTCGAGTATAGTAATTTATAAGTTTTAATCATACATTTTCTTCACCTTTCTTACACATTCAAATTCTTATGCATAATCCAAACACATTCACGCACATACAAGTACATTTTTAGGTCAATTTCGGTGACTTATACTTAGTATAGGTCTTAGCCAAAGCCTAAGTTACATTTATACACATATTAATCAAGCCAATTTCATGCCAAAATATCAACATTCATAATATAGGCCTAATATACATGCTAATTTTCCTTGATAACTAATGTACCCCATTCATTCACATGCCAAGCTAACTAATTATATACATACATACATAACCATTCATTAAAAGCCTTAAACATCATTCTTATCAATTGATCAATTATGTACACCTATATACCCCATGCTACTGCTCTCGACCACTCACTAAACATTTATTAACCACATATAAATGAACCTATTCAATTGATTTGCTATCACTAATCAACCCAAAAACCATACCAATCATATAATCACTAAGTTTAACCCTTACACGTTTACACTCAGTCCCTAGCCACCTCTCAGCCAGCGAATATTCCCCATACCATAAAAAAATTTCATTAAGCAAGTTCTTATTTTGACTACCAATGACCATTGCTCTAAGGATTCTAGTTAAGCTTAAAGGTACAATCAATTAGACAATAAGTTAAGCAATCCTAAAGCACATTTCTAGCCCTTAAAAATCAAGTGGAATGAGGAAAATACCAAAGAGCACTTACCTTTCAAGAACAACCACTTCAAGCTATCATCCACCTCAATTCTAGCCCTTACATAATAACTTGTCCTTCATTCTTCAAGCTAATTATTCCCTTGAATTGCCTCAAAATAACACACCATAGATCTTATTAGCCTTTAGGCATCCCGAACAACCATTTCTAGGTGAAAACAACCAAGAAAATCCAAGGAAAAGGCATGCAAACTCACCAAATAGGCTTGTTGGACTACTCCTGACCCTAAAAACTTTAGAGATTTTTAATTAATTCTAGGAATGTCCTTTTACTATGCTTATTTTTCCTTCCTATCCCTAACACACAAAAAGCATTTTAAGTGGTGAGAATTTTCAAGAATGAGTGGAGGAAAAAGATGAAAATGGCTTCTCTTCTATTAGGTGGCATTAGTTTTAGCAGCAATGAGGAAGAAAATTTTTCTTTTTGTTTAAATGGATTTGGACACTTGTTGAGGAAAATTGACAAATGTTATGGCCTTACAGTTGGCAAAATGGCATGAGTGTGTCCCGTGACCACCTGAACTATCATGGAATGGCTCGATTTTTAGAAAAAACTTTTAGAAATTTTTAAAAATCATAAGCACTTGTAAAAATTATGTTGTTTATTTTAAAATTCCTATTTTAATCCCAATTACATTTTCATAAATTGTCGTAGCAAAATTTCTATTTTTAAATTGCCTCGATTTATGTGCCGACCTAAAAAATTACGAGAATTTACAAACAACCTCAGAATTCAAAAATTCTTTCACAATTAACTTAGCTAAATTTTTTAGCTTCAAGGTATGATGTTTTTGGGTCCGTTCGAGCATATCCTAGGTCATTCCTAGCTCGACTTATTTTTATTACACAGATCAATAGCTTATAGCTGGAAATGAATTATTAGTTTTGTAAAATTTTTAAATTTTACTTTTTTCATCATTTTAAAGGCCCTCAAAGTTTCATAACTAGTGTTGCTACCTTGATTCTTATGTAAGTGACTCGACACCCTGGGCACACTTCCCGAACCTAGTGGCACTGTTTATGAAGCCTCGATGCACAGGCATTACAGTTCTTTCCCTCTTACAAAAATTTCATCCTCGAAATTACTTAAAGCAAAAATATGTAGATATTGTGCTTTCATCTATTCTTCTAGCTCTTAAGTGGCCTTTTCAGTATAATGATGTCCCTATAGCACCTTGACTACTGGTATGGATTTATTCCTCAATTATTTCACTTCACGTGCTGAAATCTACATAGGCTCCTCTTCATAGCTCAAGTCAGGTCGTACTTCAATATTTGTCATTGGAATAACATGTCAAGGATCCGACCTTTACCTTTTGAGTATTGATACATGGAAAGCATCATGAATTTGTTATAGCTTAAGTGGTAATGCTAGGTTATAATGTAGTGGTCTAACCCTTTCTATAATCTCCTAGGGTCAAAAAAACGTAGGACTCAGCTTCCGCTTTTTCCCAAATCTCAACACTTTCTTCCACAGAGAAACTTTTAGAAACATTTTTTCCCCAATTGTATATTCAATATCTCTTTATTTCAAATTAACATATGATTTCTGTCTATCAACTGTAGACTTCAGTCTATCTCTGACCACTTTTACTTTATCCTCTACATCTTTGTTTAGATCAATACCAAAAAATTTACTCTCCCCAACCTCAAAAAAATTTACTCTCTATAACCTCACTCTAACACAAAGGAGTTTTACATTATCTACCATATAAATCTTCACAAGGTGCCATTCCTAAGCTAGATTGATAACTATTATTATAAGCAAATTTTGCCAAAGATAGGTACTGATCCCAAACACCTTTAAACTCAATTGCAGAACCACGTAGCATATCCTTGAGTACCTATATCACCCTTTCTAACTATCCATCAATATGAGGATGAAAAGCTGCACTATAGGCCATTCTAGTGCCTAATGCTCTCTGCAGCTTCTTCCAAAATTTGGAAGCAAAATAAGGATCTTTATAAGAAATAATGGTCACTAGCACACCATAAAGTCTAATTATTTCATCCATATACAGTTTAGCCAACTTCTCTAAGGAATAATGCATCTTGACAAGAATAAAGTGAGCTGTCTTTGTCAATTTATCAATAATTACACACATAGCATCACATTTACCTTTGGTCATAGGTAAACCCTTCACAAAATCCATGGTCACCTTCTCCCATTTCCATTATGCTATTATTATAAGATACAACAATCTAGAAGGGACTTGGTGTTTAACTTTCACCTATTAACATGTCAAACACCTTACAACATACTTTATTGTATCTCTTTTTATATCGGGCCACTAATAATGATGCTTTAGATCTAAATACATCATAGTGCTCCTAAGAAGCATAGAATAAGGAGTTTCATGAGCGTCCTTCAGTATTTGTAATTTTAGGTCATCTGTACTAT
>CANXYI010709031.1:0-16307 GCA_948208565.1 Hura crepitans
TTTACAAATGACCTCTGATTCTAAAAATTCCTTCACCATTGAACTCAGTACAATTTTTAAGCTTCAGGGTTCGCTATTTTCAGGTCTGTCTGGGCACATTCCCGGTTTGAGGCTGTCCTGGCCTAAAATATTTTTATCTCCATAATTAATAGCTGATACCCTTAGATGAATTATTGGTTCTGCTAAAATTTTTAATTCATTCGTTTTTACCACTTTCAAGCCTATCAAAGTTTTATGAGCAATATGCCAGTCATCGAACTCGAAATGATGACCTGCACCGCGAGGAACATCACTCAGGTCCTGAAAAGCACTGTTCACAAGACCTTGACCGACGGACGTTACACAATATACTAAGCATAAAGCTTAGTGGTGTATTCGATAAAATATGTTTGCACATGCATACATATTCACATTTAACATGTAATGTCATATAATATGAGATTATCATCGCCACTTGGTTATATAATTAATCAAATTATATTACTTAATTCCATTTATCATGCCATTGTACTTACTTGGTTACTATATCGTCATTTGTTACTCTCATGTCATGTCATTTAATGTGATTATTTATTACCCTCATGTAGACTTGTATCATGAATTAATTATTATTTCATTATTCATTTTATCACCTATTGTCTTTTCCTATTTACTAACCCTTATCTGATATACACTAAACCCAATACTAGATATCGGGATCACAATGTGCAGTGGCCTATATTTTAGACCTCACAGTTGATATAGTAGCATATTATACCAATATAAGTGTGCAGTGACCCTACTGAACCTCTTAGTGGTCACACCATCTTTATTGTAACCCTAAAAAAATCTTAGGGTTATGAATAATACTTCTCGGGACATGAATAGTGTTTCCCTAGGTCGAGTCACACTAATCTTACTGAATAGAAGTGTAACCCTTGAGAATTCAGGTTTCATAAATAATATTTCTTAAGGCATAAATAGTGTCTCCTAGGAAACCAAGGCATCATATGGTGATTAAAAGGGAAGTACTAGTCATAAAATTTTGATAGGCAAGAAAATGAGGAAAATGAAATAATTAAAACTTTTAGCATAACTAATAAATCAATCCATGTAGAGATTTAGTGAATAGTGACCTTAGTTAGCTCTGTACCATGACAAGCTTGAGATGTGTCCAAATGGAGTAAAAAATAGCATACCATGAATGTCAAAAATTCTAATTAGTCTAACAGTAAAGAAATCATAATTTTATGAGGACATTTAATATTTATTCAAAATTTCTTAACACAAGTGAAAAGTTAACCTAGTTCACTTTGGAGTTTTGACCTGAGATTTTAAAGGTTCCCTAATTGGGACTTTTAAGAAATTTTGGCACTAAAATAATGAATTATAAATGTCATTAATAATTAATTTAAAATTTTGAAGCATAAAATGGAAATTGGTTTAATAAGGACTGTCAGTTTGACATATGGCATGAACCAAACTATCTGTGTGGTTAATATAAAAGGCAGCACATGTGTGGGGGTGTAACACTTCATCTTTCTCCCCTCTCCTCTAGAGGCTAATGCCACCTCTCTCTCTCTTTCTCCTCTCCCCCTTTTTTTTTTTCAATTCTCCCTCAATTCTAAGGCAAATCCCTTAAATTTTACATCAATCTTTGCCTCTACGATCCCCTTAGCTTAATTCTACTGAAAAATTCTATCTCAAATTGTGGAGTTTGAAGCACTTGGTGAATAGTGCTCATAGTGAGTATAAGTGATAATTTCTTAATTTTTGTTTTATATTTGAGTAGCCCTAAGTATACAAAGAATAACTATGTAGTTAGATTTTAATTGGGAGGTATGTTGGATTTTTGAGAAATTTCTAAACCCTAAAACCTAGCATGTTTATAGGAAAAGAAAAGGAGTTGTTGGAGGAAGGTCAAAACAAGCCTTGAGGAAGTGATTTAGAGTGCTTTAAAGCTTTAGGTAAGTGAATTTAATGTAACATGGGTTCTACAAAATGTATGTGACTTGTATGTGCATGTATGAGTGTGTATGGAAGTGTGACCTTATGGGTTTATATGTGGTTGCATATGGTAAGTGTGTGAGTACAATTGGTGAGTATGCTAAGTTCAAATATGTGGAGAATGATTAAAAAAAGAATGTGTATGTGTGTGGTGTATGGCCGAATGGTACCTTAAAGGAGAATGTGTATGGGTATGTGTTAGTGATAAGAAAATGATATGTAAACATGTTAATATGTTAATGGCAAGCCTAATAATTGTATAAGATTAAAGGACATAAAAATATGCAATCTTGGGTGTATAATAGCCATAAGGTATGTGTATGTGTGTGAGGTTTAATGGGAATTGACATAAAGCATCCTCAAAATCATGTAAATATGAGGATTAAATAACTAGAAGTGCTTTTCCACAGGATAAAATTTTGGTTTTTCACCCATTTAACCATTATACTATTGAAATTTTTGTTCAACTTTATTATGCCTGAAAATGTAAGATAAATTGGTCTTTCTAGATAAATACAATAGAAAAAAGGTCAGAAATAAGTAAATGGTATTAAAATAATAGAGAAATAACAACAATATTATTGAGTCCATAAAAGTTAAATGAATGTCAAGTGGGGTAGAATCAAGATGTGTGACCTTTGGGAATGTAGCATCTCCTATCTAGTCTTGTCAAGGATTGGGTAAGAGGTGATACAATAGGTAGTATTAGAGTAGGTTTAGGCATTCTAGGTATATACATGAGTGCCATTGTCTAGGGTTTTGTGTTCCATGAAGCTACACTGTCTTAGGCTAATCATTTGTTCTATTGTAGTGAGACATGATAAAGGAGCAAACTTTACCGGATAGAGGGGAAAAGGTGGCTAGTCATGCATTGATGACTATACATGATCCAATGAGCTTCGCTACTCCAGTATCAAGTGATACAGTATGCCTAGCCCAAACAAAAGCCTCTCTAGGGTCACTACAATAGATTATAGATCTGCTAAGGCATATCATTGTAACAGCTGCTCCACTACTACCACCACCCCTAGCACAGCCCCTATAGTTTAGGGCTTTATAGAAGATGTACTTAGATAGAGTGAAAAAGATAAGAGCTTTAGACTTTGTAGGCACTATAAAGGACAATGATGCTAAGGTTGAGTACTGGCTAAAGCGCATTGCAAAATACTATAGTAGCTGGAATGTACACTTTATAAGAATCTGATATGTGTTACCTCTCTCTTTTTGGAAAAAGCCTTTCATTGGTGGGATACGACATAAAGGAGGAAAGCTATAGTAGACATAACCTAGGACTTGTTCCTCTAAGAATTTAGAAAAAGGTATATTTTAGAGACGTATGTAGATAAGAAGAGATATGAATTCGTAGATTTGAAGCAAAGGCAGAGGTTAGTGTCTGAATATGAAAAGGACTTTGCCCAATTAAGCATATATACTGATGAGTTTGTTTCTACTTAGGGGGAATGCTATGAGAGCTTTAAAAAAGGCCTCAATGTAGAGTTGAGAATATAGATAGCTACTTCTAAAATTTGAGAGTTTTCCTCTCTAGTGTTAGTAGCTTATGCCATGAAAGAGATGGTGAAGGAAAGAAGAGAGACCTTTCAGAAGAAAAGGACCTTTATAATGAGGCAAGGCAGTTCGATGCACGATATAGGTACGAAGCATAAGGGCAATTAGGCCTCACATCCATCTTAGAGGTTAAGCTAGATTTAGAGGTCAGGTTAGGGATCTTAATGTAGGCCCTAACCACCATAATTGGTTACTAGTGCCCTAGTATCCATAGCTAGGAGTGCTGTGGGACTTATTGTAGGAGACATTATAGAGCATCATGTTAGGTAAGGTGAGGAGAGTGCATTATTTATGGATCCAGAGACCATAACTAGAGGGACTTTCACAAGAGGTAGATAGATGTTACCCAGTTTCAAGCCTCTTCTCTAGTACCTAGCAAAGGTCAAAAGGAGAGTAAGAATGATAGGTTAAGTACCCATCAAAGGGCGAGATCAAAGGTTAAGCACTAGCACATTAGTATGATGTTTGGACTCAAGAAGCAGCTAAGGCTCCTGATATGATTGATGGTATTTTTTCCTTATTTGAGTTATCTGTATTAGCATTGATAAATTAGGGATCCACCCACTCCTATATTTGCACTAAATAAGCTTGAGATAGAGGTATAGAAGCTGAACCTATAGACATAGATATCCTGGTTAGTAACATAATTGAGTAACATGTGAAAGTTGTCCCCTAGTAGTTCAGGAGCAGATATTCCCTGTAGACCTTAATAAACTTCAATTCAGTGAATTCAATTTCATTTTAGGTATTGATAGGTTTTTTAAACACTGAGCAGTGGTTGACTATAAGAAGAAGAGACTCACACTTAAGATAAGCAATAGAAATAAGGTGATGATAGTTGGTGAAAATAATTCTTTGCCTAATATCATTTTAGTTGTAGCAAGGAGATGATTGATTTGGAAGGGCTGTGAATTAATTAACCCATGTAGTTGAGTTGAATAAAATAGAGCTGAGTTTTAGCCAGATACCAATAGTGTCAGAATTTTTGGATGTGATTCCAAATGAGCTACTAAGGTTTCCTCTAAAATGAGAACTTGATATTCAAATTGAAGTGTACCCTAGTACCACTCCTATATCTATCACTCCATATCAGATAAGACCTAGAGAATAAAAAAGCTGAAGGTGTAGTTGCAAGAATTGTTAGATAAAGGCTATATCAGACTGAGTACTTCCTTGTGGGGAGCACTAATGCTTTTTGTGAAGAAGAAATGTTAATCACTTCGGCTGTTCATCCACTATCGATAGCTGAATAAGGTAACAATTAAAAATAAATACCTATTACCAATAATTGATGACCTTTTTTATTAGCTAAGAAGTGCTAGTGTAATCTCAAAAATTATATTGCGATCGGGATATCATTACTCATGGATCAAAGAATCTGACATCCTGAAGATTGCCTTCCATGCCAGATATACACATTAGGAGTTCTTAGTGATGCCATTTGGGCTCACTAATGCCTCTATAGCTTTCTTGGACCCATGAATATAATCTTTAAGCCATATTTAGATCAGTCAATCGTAGGCTTTATTGATGATATTTTAGTATATTTTAAGTTCGAGAAGGAGCATGCATAGTATTTGAGGATCGTGTTACGGACCCTAAAGGAAAACTAGTTGTACGCTAAGCTAATTAAATGTTAGTTCTGGTTAAATAAAGTTGCCATCCTAGGCCATATTACATCAGTTAAGTGTATTAGGGTAGATCGAAGTGAAGTCAAAGTAGTGTTGGAATAGAAGCCTTCTAGGAATGTGACTGAAATATGAAGCTTTATGGGATTGGCTGGTTATTACATGAGATTTGTGAAGGGTTCTTTATGCTTGTAACCCTAATAACTCGATTGTTGTGAAAGTATGTGAAATTCATATGGGATGATAAATGCTAGACAAGTTTTGATAAATTGAATATTGACTGAAGCTCTTATCCTTACGCAACCTAAACAAGGTAAGGACTTTATGATTTATATTGATGCATCATATAATGGACTTGGATGTGTGCTTATGCAAGATGGGAAGGTAGTAGTTTATGCCTCAAGGCAGCTATAGCCATATAAATGAAATTATATAACACTTGATTTTGAATTGGCTACTATTGTGTTTACATTAAAAGTGCGGAGATACTACTTGTATAGTGAAAAAAGCAATATTTACATTGACTATAAAAGCTTGAAATACCTCCCCACACAAAAAGAATTAAACTAGAGGCAACAAAGGTGGATAGAGTTAATAAAAGACTATGATTGCTTAATTAACTACCACCCGAGAAAGGCTAATGTTGTGGCTGATGCTTTGGGTCAGGAGTTCATAGCTGTTATTAAAGCCATGAGTGCTAGAGTTGAATATACTAAAGATCATATAGTTTTAGTTGAGATATAGGTGAAACCTGACCAAATGCTATAGGTGAAATAGGCATAAACTCAGGAAGATCATCTTATATAGATAATGGATAAGGTTAAAGAGGGGAAGATCATAGAATTCAAGATTAAAGCAGATGGATATTTATACTTCCATGATAAACTATATGTACCTAAAGCCAAGGAAGTCAAAACACAGATTCTAAAAGAAGCACATGATGCTTCTTATATTATACACTTGAGGAACACAAAGATGTACATTGATTTTAAACCTCATTGTAGGTGGCTAGAAATGAAATAAGATGTAGCTGATTATGTAGCCCGATGACTTACATGCCAGTAAGTGAAAGCCAAACATCAAGTTCTTTTTGGATTACTACACCCAATAACAATTCTAGAATGGTAATGGGAAAATCTCACCATGGACTTTGTAATGAGATTACCCATGACATTAAATAAATGTGATGTAGTATGGGTGATTATGGATAGACTATCCAAGATTACTCACTTTATCCCGATCAGCATAGACTACTCTTTTGAGAAGTTGGCATGATTATACACAGAAGAGATTGTGAGGTTACACAGAGTGCCACTTACTATCATTTCTAATTGAGACCCTGGTCCACTTCCAAGTTTTGGAAGAAGTTGTGGGGTGCTTCAGGCACTTATCATACCTTCAGTATAGCTTTCCACCCATAAATAGATAGATAATTAGAATAGGTTATATAGGTATTGGAATATAATTTATGCAATGGCACCATTGAGTTTAAGGGAAGCTAGGATCAGTACTTGCCTTTGGCCAAGTTTGCTTATGATAATAGCTATCAAGTTAGCCTAGGCATAGCTCCCTATGATGCTTTATATGGCAAAAAATGTAGAACCCCCCTCTGTGTGAATAAAGTAGGTGAAAGTAAATTAATGGGACCTAATTTGGTTAAAGATGCATATGAAAATATAAAGATTATTAGGGAAAGGTTAAAATCTACCACTAACTAATAGAAATCATATGCCCATTTAAAATGAAAGGACATTGAATATGAGGTTGGTGAGAAGGTGTTCCTGAAGGTATCAAAATGGAAGAAAATGTTTTTATTTGGCAAGAAAGGAATGTTGGGTTTAAGATTTATTAGCCAATAAGATATTATAGATCATATGGGATTAGTAGCTTATCGGTTGGCCGTACCACAAAAATTACAATAGATTCATGACATATTCAATGTCTTAATGATGAGATGATACAGATCAAATCCTTCCCAAAAAATATCCATGGAAGGAATTCAAGTATAGCTAGATTTAAATTATGAAGGGGAAATAGTGCAAATACTAGCTAAAGAAGTGAAAAAGTTGAGGAATAAATCCATACCATTAGTCAAGATGTTATAGAGGCACCACTAGATATAAAAAGCCACTTGGGAAAGCAAAGAGCAAATGAAGGCTCAATATCCTTATCTATTCCCATCAGGTAAATTTTGATGATGAAATTTCTTATGAGAGGAAGGATTATAATGCCCAAGAATCTAGGTTTCTTAAATAGTACTTCTTGAGGCATCAATATTGTCTCCCGAGCAACCGGGCCATGGTACGGTCACCAAGGGGCAAGTACTAGTCACAAAACTTTGTCTAGCAAGAAAATGTGTAAAACAAAACAATTAAACTTTAAGTAGAACTAATAAATCATTACATGTTTAGATGTAGTAAATAGTGAGCTTAGTTGGCACTATGCCAAGATAGGCTTAAGATGTGTCTAGATGGACCAGAAAATAGCATATCCTACCTTTCAAAAATTCCAAATAATCCAATGGTGAAAGAATTATAATTTTTTGAGGTTGTTTAATATTTATTTGGAATTTCTTAATTACATGAGTGAATAGTTGACGTTTTCCCTTAGGAGTTTTCACCCGAGATTTTAGGGGTCCTTTAGTTAGGACTTTTGAGGAGTTTTTGCACTAAAAGCATGAATTTTAGAGATCTTGAATAATTAATTTAAATTTTTAAGCATAAAATTAAAATTAGATTAATATGGACTGTCAAATCGACATGTGGCATAAGCTAGACCATTTGTGTGTTTAATATAAATGGTGGCACATATGTGAGGGTGGCATATGTTCTACCCACTTCATCTTCCTCCCCTCATGTGGCTAATACCACCTCTCTCTCTCTCATCTCCCTCTCATTTTCTTTATTTATCCCTCAATTCTAATGCAAATCTCCTAAATTTTACATCAATCTTTGCCTCCACGGTCCCTTGAGCGTAATTCTATAAACAAATTTCAAGGAAATTATCAAATTATGGAGTTTTGGGCACTTGGTCAATAGTGCTCAAAGTGAGTATACGTGATCCTTTCATAATTTCTATTTTATATTTTAGTACCGCTAAGTATGCAAATAATAACCATGTAGTTAGATTTTAACTTGAAGGTATGTAGGATTTTTGAGAAATTTCAAAACCCTAAAACATAGTATGTTTGTAGGTAATGAAAAGGAGGAAGCACAAAAAAAGCCTTGAAGAAGTGATTTGGAGTGCTTTGAAGCTTTAGGTAAGTGAATTTAATGTAATTTCAATTCTATAGAATATATGTGCATGGAAGTGCAACATTATGATGTTGTGTATGGTAAGTGTGTGAGTACCATATGATAAGTATGATTGTCACACCCCCTGCCTATTCCCAAAAAAAACAAGCAAAGTGTGCTACTTCCCGTGAGGTCACCCATCTCTGGATTTCCCCAGGGGACTTTTTGTTTAACTCTTACTTGGGTTTCTCCTATTTAGTCTAAATATTTCATTAAATGGTTCTAATGGTCTGATGTTGACTTATCAGGCATATTACACTAACATGCCTAATCTTACGGTTGAATATTAGTCCAAGATGTTATTATAGTGAAGAACTGATTTCTTACTATTATAGGTTACTATGCTAGTTAACCAAGCATCATAATATCTAATTGCCTATAACAACATGCACGAGTGCCTCTAACTACCAGACCGTATAATCCAATCAGATAATAGCATACCTAGACAATCGTTGGCTACACTTCTTGTTGTACTCACCACATCATCCACCATTAATACCTGCGCATCGAACATCCGATATGCTGAGTATACACTCAGTGGTGAATTTAACCAAACATACCATGTATAACTATTACATGTAAGCATATAAGAATGTCTAATAACATCTACTTATTTATTCCAATCTCTTTATTCAAGTTCCAGTTATGACTACCCCTCAATTGATTTATATTCCCTTGTTAAGATTCCTACCTTCATGTCATAGAAGCTAGTTCATCTCTTTAATCATTTCATTTTGTTCTTAGTTATAGTCTATACTAATATTTCCTTACTCTAGTTACCCTTACTATGTCTGATTTACAGGACTTGAATATCTTAGTCATCTACTCTTGTTATTCCTTGATCAATTCTCTACATTATGTAAGTAGAAATAAGTTACTATCTAGCTCAATTATAGTTATAAAATTTTCCCTCTATAACTTATTACTTCTTACATGTTTTCCTTATCATTTATTATTCCAATAGTCCTTTACTTCTTTTAAGAGTTTAATTAGGATTACATAGGTTTACTCCATGTCCATTGATAGCTTATTTTCTATTTTAAGGTAATTACTTATGAGTTGTTTTCCTTCATCACAATTTTCTTTAAATTATCTTAAGAATTGGTTCAATTCCTTTAATTAACCCAGTTATACCTATAAGGTTCGGGAAGAACTCTCAACCACTGGCTAACGGGAATCACAATGTGTAATGGTCCCTATTTTAGACCTTGGTTGTTGCACCAACCTAGTATGAGAACCGGATAAAAGACAAAGCTATACAGTGGCCCACATTATGGACCTCAGTGTCTGTACACCCTTTGCTCGATAGCAAGGATCAATTCCAAGCAACCTCTCAATATTAGAAAAGGGATAGTAGGGATTAGCCCCGTGGGACCTCCTAATATCCCAGTACCATCAACATAAGTAGAACAGTAGGTGGATAGCATATGGGACCTCCTAATATCCCAGTACCATCAACATAAGTCGAACAGTAGGTGGATAGCACATGGGACCTCCTAATATCCCAGTACCATCAACATAAGTAGAACAGTAGGTGGATAGCACATGGGACCTCCTAATATCCATAAGTGGGTAGCAGGGATCAGTCCATAGACCTCCTAATACCGAGAGTGTGCAAGCTCAGCAGAATACTCAGCGGCTGCACCTGCTATACATAGGCAAAAATCCATATAAACTCAACCTCTAGTAACTGCCAATCCCTAGTTGACTAGTCAATCTATCCAGTGTATCAGCAATCATAAATCCCAAGATTCACCTTTCTATTGTCTTTTAAGGCAATTAAATTCATTATTCGATTTCCAAAATAAAATGTCTCATTCATCATGGTCATTCTTAGTTTACTTATTAGTCAAAATCCATTTACTATCTTGTTAGTTTCATCACATTACCCTATCTTCACTTTCATTTCACTTTGGCTATTAACTTCATATAACTGTCTTTTACTTCTTTCAGAATAAATCTTAATTCCCTCTATTACAAATATATGTATTTACTTTACTTCATTTCTATGAGTTCTAACAAATTATATTTTATGTATGTTAGATTACATAATTCTTGCGTAACTATACAATAACTTGGTTCTCAGATTTAATAATTTGCCCATCTCTTTTGTTACTATTTTTCTAAAAATATTTATTTCCTATACATTTTATTTATTTACACAATATTCTTTATGGGATTCTTTATGAGGTTTATCCAATTTATAAAGTTTGGTTCCCTAAAACTTTATTTGTACATTATTGTACATTAATAATTTCTTTCTTTATTTCTTAATTTATTCATTCAACACCTCAATAATTTAGTAGCTCTTTAATTCATTTTGGTTCAGCTAGACTTAACTAATGGCCTTTCCCATTTACCATATTTTTATTGTACTTATATTCAATCTAAAAAGACACAAATTTTATTTTATTTCATCCAGTCATATTTTCTAAACAGCTACAGGTCATTGAAATTCTAGACAATTATGAGTCCTTTTTATATAGAAACTATTATTCATTTGGTAAGGTTTTCCTCACCACCTTATTCACCCATCTCTTTTTCCTTTCACTCAATCCCTTATGTTCTAAAATAATTTATTCCATCCAACATTACATTTGTAGTAGCATTTTAATTTATTATTTCACTCCCTAAATTCCTTACACAACTACCCCTAACTAAATCAAATTTCTTTCCACCTAGCAATTCCCACTTTATCTATTACACTACATGGCTTCACACATCCATTCCACATATGTCCTTCATCCATCATACCTTATTAGTTCTCTTCATATAACCATATCATTTCTTGTTTATTCTATGTCACTCCCATGGCATACATCATAGCACCATCCTACTTTTACATGCTTTCATGCCATACATATATATTCATAACATGGCATACACCTAGTCATGCATGTAGCATATGCATGCACATCATTCCATATCCCTAACATCTTATCTCCTCAAATTACCCCCTCTAACATGCATTACACATACACACATACATGATTACCTATACAACCACAACTTCCATACTAGTACTCAAATTTCAATTCCATATTTTTCCTAACATACATGATAAGTTTTAGTTAAAGTTACTTACAGTGGACTCCCTATCATGTTGAAGCTACTCTAGAGCCATTGGATTCATCTCCCTCCACCTTAAATCACCATTTTCAAAACTTCCATACTAGGTCTAACTTTTAAAAATTCTTACAAAATTATGCATAGCTCCAAACTAAAATATCTTTCCATAGACAACCTCTACACTTCAAATACTCTCTAAGAAAAATAAGAAACCTTAAGAAGAAACACTTGCACATCATTTTGGCACTATTCATCAAGTGCTCAAAACTCATTTTTTAGGCATCCTTTTCTCATTTTGTCATTTGGAATGTCTTCAGAGTGTCATAGAGGTTCAGAACCATATAGTTCTTAGGAGTTTTCGGCATGGGAGAAGAGAGAAAAAGAGGAAAAATGGAGGCTCCCTAAACTTGCTATGGCATTGGCTTTTCATGGTTATGGAAGAAGATAACTTCTTTTCCCTTCCATCATCCTATACACATGTCTCTTTAAGTTTAAAGCAAGGTGGATGGCCACGATCATGCCATGTGTTGATCTGACGGCCTAAATTAATCTAATTTTATTTTTAAATTTAAAAATTCAAAATAATTTCAATAGACCTCCAAAAATCATAACTCTAGTTCCAAAAATCCTCGATTAAATTCATTAAGGGTCCCTTAAAATTTCATCCCAAAACTCCTTCAGTAGCTAGGGTTACTATTCACCCTATGCCATTTTAATCTTCAGAAATTCATAAAATATTCTCTGGACCTCTAAAAATATTCAACTTAGTTTTAAAAATCCTTGCTTAGTGTCACTAAGGCTCATGTGAAATTTTAAGTCAAAATTCAATAGTGGACTTTGTAACACTATTCAACAGCCAAAATAAAACATTCAGAAAAAATATTAAATGACCTTAGAGAATTAAAATTCCTTCTCTATCATACTCATTGGAATTTTTAAGCTTCAGGGTATGATATTTTTGGGTCCATCTGGGCACTTCCTGGAGTTGTCCCGGTATAACCCTAATTGAGGTCACTGTTTATTAGCTCTTAGCCTGAAATGATTTATTGGTTCTATTAAAATTTTTATTTTATTCTTTTTTATCATTTTTTGGTCAGTCAAAGTTTGGTTGACCAAAACCCCTGTCTGCTAATAAGTTACCCTTCAGTGCCTTGAACACCACTGTGTTATGCTCAAGGGTTACTGTTCATCAAATGATGGTTTTTTGGGCGTTACAAGTCTTCCCCTCTTAAGAAATTTCATCCTCAAAATTTCCTATATTCATATGTTTAGTCAGTTCCACATTCCTTTACTATAGTTCTATTTCCACACTCTGTTCCCGGTTGGAATGCTGAGCACTATAGAAATGTCCTTACCTACTCATCTTATTTCAATATCCTTTACTTTGTTCACACTATCCACATTGCCTCGTTATTGAATACAGATCTAGAATATTACCTCGACATCACAAAGTAATATTTCTGATTAACTTTCATGCAGTAACCTTTCTTAATCAAGCTTTCCTTTAGCACATTTAAATGGTAGGTTATACTCCTTTCCTTCTTATTTACCAACATGATCCTTGTCTCATTTTATCCTAATCTCATCTCAACTAGTTTCTCCACTCATGTCACATATAGGCCGTATTATTCTTCTTTTGTAGCTTTGTTCCAATTAATTTATTTAACCACACTTTCATTTCTTCTAATATATCAAGGCACTTTACTCTCTAGGTTGCTCTCAAATGCCTAATTGTTTCTCTTCTTCATCCATCTTATGGAGGTTATTTATCCACTAACCACTCAATTCACTTTCCCCTGTTAAGTTTTAAAAAGGTAGGCTAGCTATCTATATTCATCATGAATCATTAACACATCTTTCATTACCTCATTTCCACTATACCTTTATAGGGTCCATACCTTGCCATCCAAATCCTTTCCTATACTTGCTCATTAATATTAGCACTAGCTTTCATCCTCTTTTTACTCATAATTTCTTTATCACTCTCTTCTATTACCATCACGTTGTTCCTGTCCTTTCCTTTACTCTATCAAGTCCCTTTTATCTTAGGGCTATTATCATGCTAGGCTTAACTTTTAAAACACATGTATAGAGTTTTCATCATAGCAAAACATATCATGTACAATGTAGTTATGCAAATGTCAAGATGCACCCTAAACTACGTAATGCAACGCTCGAGCCCAATAATAAATGCATCAAGGAAAAATAATAGCCCTCATCCTCAGGGACCTTGACCGTCAATTCCTATCCTCAGTTCTATCATAGCTCTTACACTATAATACGTCTTGTGGTTCATCTGCTAACTATTGATATCTCACTCCTGTTAAACTTTTAACTTCATTAGCTTTACTTTCCTACTTAACTCATATATTTCCTATTGCCCCTTAACTCAGTTATCCTAGGCTTTAGTCCCATAACTTTCTATACCTTTCACAAGCTAATAACAACTTCATTAGACATACTTTGAAATTATAGGCTACTAAATTGCCTTACTCATAGGTCACTCAATTTTCCTTTTTCCCAAGTTCTAAAGGCATTCCATCTCACTAGGTATAATATATTAGTCATTCCTTTCTCATTGTTAACTCTTGAGTCTATTTTACCATTTCCATCTCCTAAAGTTCTCTTAGATTTCTTTTATCCTTTTCATTAACTTCCTTATAACATCACTTGTCTCTCAATAGATACTCGGGTTCTAAAAAGTATACTATCTTCTTATTACTTTTTATCAATTCCTTATTCTCAATACGTAATCAATTTTCACCTTTCCCTTCCTATCAGGAGACTTATTTACCTAATATTCATGTTACAATCACTATTCAATACATAGAGGCACTATGCTTTCTTCTTTAAATACTCTTATTCTTTGTCTGCTTAAATAACCATATCATCTCTCTCTACTATCCATGAAGCCTGATATTCCTTTATTGGGGCACTATTACCCTTCCATGGCTTCATTAACAACATTAGCAAACTCTAATTAGGAGGAAAAGGATCATACAAGTCATAGCACTATTACTTTAGCCCACTGTTTTCTGTCCCAAAAAGTTCACATAGTTATTTCATTAGTTACTTTCAACAATTTTTGTATACCAGCAGTGTAGCAACTGTCCATATCTTAAAACTCTTAAGGCACTCATACATCACTATCCAAAACCACCTAAACCTGGTCTGATACCACTAAATGTAACACTCCCTATCTATTCCTAAAGAAAACAGGCAAAGTGTGCTGCTTCTCATGAGGTCACTCATCCTTGGATTTTCATAGGGGCCTTTGGTTTAACTTTTACTTAGTTTTCTTTGATTTTACATGGAAATTTTAATTAATAGTTTTGGTGATTTGTGGTGAACCTCCCCAAGCATATGACACTCATACGCCTAATCTCACTATTGGTTATCAGCCTAGGCTATCATTATAGCTAGGAGCTCATTTCACCTTAATAATAGGCTAACATATTCACTGTATAGCTATCATACCATTCCACTACCCACAATAACATGCACGAGTGCCTTTAGCTACTAAACCAAAATAATCTAATCAGACAATATCGTACTTAGATAGTAGTCTTCAGCTTCACTGCTGGTTGTCCTCATCGTATCAATCCAATCTATCACCTGTGCATTAGACATTTGATACGCTAAGTATGCACTCAGCGGTTAATTTAACCATACATACCATGTATCACTATCACATGCAAGCACACACAACCATTTACCCATAACATCTAATTATTAATTCCAATCTTTCTATTCAGACTTTCAGTTATGATTATTCATTAATCGAATCACATTACCTTAATTAAACTTTGAATTTGAAGTTATATATGTAATTTCCTCCTTGTTTATCCTTTCATTACTATTTAATTATGAACCATATTAACATTCCTTCATTTTATTTACTTTTAGCATGCCTAAGTCACATGACTAGTATCATTTTAACCATCTATTCTTACTCTTTTCTGATAAATCTCTGTTAATTAACTCTATTCATTATGTTTATATGTAGAAGTTACTGCCTACTTTACTTGCATTAGATAATTTTCCTTTATAACCTATTCCCCCAAGCATGCTTTCTTATTCATCCATCATTTCATCAGTCTTTTACTCCCTTTAGGGATTTCACTAAAATTACATAAATTTATTCAATCTCTCCCTTTACAGCTTATCTTTTGTTCCTAGTGTGTTTACTTATAGATTATCTCAATTCTACTAACTAGCTTTCTATTCCTGGTTAATATTCTTTATATATTTATTCAAGTTCTTTAATTTATACATTTATATCCCCACAGTTCAGGAAGAACTCCCAACCACTGGATAACGGGAATCACAATATGCAGTGGCCCTTATTTTAGACCTCGGCAGTTGCACCAACCCAATATAAGAATCGGACAAAAGACAAAGCTGTATAGTGGCTCACATTTTGGACCTCATTGTCTATACATACCCTTTGCTTGATAGCAGGGATCAGTTTTGAGGAACCTCCCAATATTGAAAAGGGGATAGTAGGGATCAACCCCTATGAGACCTTCCAATATCTCTGTAATGACCGCCGGTCGACGTCTTATGAACAGTGCATTCGGAACCCGATTGATGTTCCCCGTGGTGCGGGTCATCATTTCGAAACCAATGACTGGCATATTGATCATAAAACTTTAATGGGCCTAAAAAGGGTTAAAATGAAGGAATTAAAATTTTTAGCAGAACCAACAATTACTTTTAGATCATAAATTACCAATTCCAGAGATAAAAAAATTTTGAGACCCGG
>CANXYI010709097.1:0-11660 GCA_948208565.1 Hura crepitans
GGATTAATGTGTAGTTGAATCCTAAGAAAGAGAAAGATATGATTAGTGTGTAGTTGAATCCATTACTTGAGGAAAATGTTGGAAGTTGATTTTAAGATGATGCGATGTCGAATTAATATAGAGTTGAATTTGAAAATGAGATAATATTGATGTTGAATTAACTTGAAGTTAAATTTAGAAAAGAGATAATATTAATGTCAAATTAACTTGAAGTTGAATTTGAAAAAGAGATAATATTAAAGTCGAATTAACTTAAAGTTAAATTCAAAAAAGAGATAATATTAATGTTGAATTAACTTGAAGTTGAATTTGAAAAAGAGATAATATTACGAATTAGCGTGTAGTTAAATCCATTGGAGAATGAAGATATTGAGGAAAGAGTTGTTGCTAACATGGATGTTATGCTTCTTCAAACGGAGCCAAAAAGAGTTAAAACTTTAAGGGAATTCTTCAAAGATCAACTCAAAGTTATCCATGAAGTGAGGGATGCTAAGGAAGAGGATTTTGAAAACCTCTAACAAAAGGAAGAAGCTATAGGTTATTCCTTTTTTAAGGAATAAGGTTAGTGCCTTGAACAGGTAAGCCCTATTCTTTTAAGGTAATTCTACTGATTTTTAGCTTTATGTCGCATGTTGTAACTTTAATGAATCTTATTTTGTGCTAAAGATAGATGAAAAAGGTATTTTGATGTTTGAACTAGTTAATCTTTACATATTAACTAGATAGATTTGAAGGCTAATTCCACTCCCTCGAGTTATAATATAGCAACTTTTAATGACAAAATAGCATCTCATCTGAGTTGAATGGAGATGTTTTGTTAAAAATAATTGAATATTGCTAAGAAGATTTGAAAATGAAGGCTAAATCTATTAGTTTGAAAACAAACTAAGCAAATTGACCACTTTTGACCTATTTTGTTCTTCAACTGAAATAACACATTTTTTACTTTGAAAACATTTTCTAAATGGTAGAGAAATGTTTATACACACAAAAATACATGAAATTTAGCTAAAATTGAATCTAAATCCAAATTATTAATTTTAAAATTAAATGAAAATGGATTAACCATCTTAATTTTTATTTAAATGAAATTTTATTCATTTTATTGGTCAAAAAACTAAATAAAATGAATCCATTGGTCCATTAATTATTAATGGTGGTAAGCATCAGCCTAAAATTAGTTTATTTAATTTGAAAAACCATATTTAGAATCA
Organism: Hura crepitans; assembly: GCA_948208565.1. Classification (NCBI taxonomy): domain Eukaryota; kingdom Viridiplantae; phylum Streptophyta; class Magnoliopsida; order Malpighiales; family Euphorbiaceae; genus Hura; species Hura crepitans. The sequence continues at coordinate 1,215 of CANXYI010709097.1, forward strand.
TTGACAAAAAATTACCTATGTAGTTTTTCAATAAACTAATTTTCCTCGTATTCTCATATTTAGGTGCAAATTTTCATCCAATTTCATGTTCCACTTTCCTTTTAATATCGATCTGATGGTTTTTATGACCTTTTGAGGTTGTGTTTTCAAATATCCTGAACAAACAAAGGCCGTACAGACTTGGGAAGTATAGGACAGAGTTAGTCTGTATAGATATAGTGTAAGTCCGTAAAGATGATGCATGTGAACCAAAAATGATTGGATGGGTAAGCTACCAAATTGGTCTATGCAGATGAACATAAGGGTCTGTAGAGGTGATCCATGTAGACAATAGGCTAGCATAGAATGGGTTAAGAAGTAAGTTCATATAAACATTTGGAGTGAAGTCTATGCGAATTAATTGCGACAAGATGAAAACCATCGACCTTTTCCTCTTTTTTATTTTCCCCTTTTTTTTAACTTTTCTCTCTCTTTTTTTTTTTGCATAAATAGACTCCCCATAAAGTTTTGGCTCATCCTCATCCTCTTCTAGTGTAAATGCAACTGTCGGTGAGACTTTGGAGGTATTATTACTATCATTGGCCATTATTTTTCCCCTTTTCCACCTCCTTCATGGGTGGAGGACATCTTTATACCAATTTTAAAGTGTTTTATGCCTTTTTTGGTATCTAACCATCCATGGAATGTCTCACTAGTTAACGACATCCCCTTTAACCCCCGAACGCCAATCTTAGCCCACTTGGCTGGTCACACATGTGTTGAGGTTTATCCTTAAATTTATCTTTTCTAATTTTCCATTTTATTGTGATTTTGGGTTGTATTTTTTCATCATTTTCTTGATGTGTGCTATTTTCCAGTTCGACAAGTCTATGCAAACCTAAATTTTCTAGGGCATAGTTAGTCTGTAAGGACTTATCCCTATATCTGAATTCCTAGAACCATTAGGATATAGTTTTGAGCCTTTTTACATGTGATAGGGTAAATAATCCATGTAAACAATTTTTAACTCTACTTATGGTTTGTGCAGACTCTTATTTGTGTGCTTGTGGGATCTATGCAGACCTTTGAGAAGATTTTTTTAACCTTATTCATGTCTTACCTATTTTATGTTATTGGGATTTTTTGTCTTATGATGGTCTATGTGGATTGGGATGGCCTTAGTCCATGTGGACTACTTTTTCAAAAATTTCTCACCTTTGGTTTGTGCGAACATATTTGAGGCTTACCTATTGTATGTCCATTCAGACTCCTTTTGCTTGTAGCTTAAGTTCATACAGACATGTGTTGTGCCTTAGTGTTAATGTTTTAATATTTTATTAAGTACTTACATATGTTACCTTTCTAGCAGATGCACCTCAAGTGTAAGGGCACTTTGTTTGATCCTCAACAATGGTATTCAATGATGCCCATTTAAGTGCATAATCAAGTCAGAGTAATTGGATTCCAAACATTCATTAACCATCTTATTGGAAGGGATTTTTATAAAGACCTCCAAGCACTTAAAGTTTTGTTGGATAAGTGGATAGATATGACACACGCCTTTCACATGCCATTTAGGGAGTTGACCATTACGCTTTTCAACTAGGCATTCATCATAGAAGTTCCATGTACTGGTCAAGTGATTGTATTTAACACTAGTTAACACTTCCCTACTCTTTGTCTTTGAAAGTAAGGAGTTTGCTCATGTTTGTGCCTTAGGATCGCTCAGGTAGCATTCGATGCACTGACCTTTTTAAGCAATGGGCTGATGCTGCTCCTTCTGCTCAGCTTAAAATGGACCAATATGCTCACTGCTTTATCATGTACCTCTTCAAGACCACATTTATTTGCAAATGCTAACAGCAATATGAGTTAGAGCTTTCTCTTTATGTTGGAGCAAATTAAGGGCATTAATTCCTAGAACTAGTGTTGCTGTTCATTAGGCTAGATGTACAAAAGCCTAGACATGGTGATTCACATAAAGAAAAGCCATCGGTTCATCCACGACTTTGTCTCAGGTGTTCTAGTAAGTGCTTTTCATGAATTTTGTCTATTGTTCTTTTGATTGCTCATTTCCTTTTATTCTAACGTTGCATTTCATAAGTCTAGGCATATTAGCTCCATTTGCTGCCATATCCATATGAATTGGATATCTCTCATTAATATCCAGTGATAGACAGATGTGTCCGACCATCTACAGGACCTTAAAACACCTCTTTCTTGATGTACCATCGCTAGTATCTTGGCTCTAGAAGACATTGATTAGTTTAATTTATTATGAATGTTGTGCTTACTTGTTTTGCTTTTCATATTGACTTGGCTTGATGGGTCTTTCCCATTAAAGAGATGCTTGATTTCCTCTATTCTATTCAAGAGCTATCCTTTCGTAGGATCCTATTAACTACCCCAAAGGTCTATTCTTGGTTTCTGGGGGAAAGAGCACTGAGTTGGCACATAGGCCCTGAGGCACACTATATTCCTTAAGGTCCTCCCGACACCATGCTATTCAATAGGTGCATTGATGAATTAGAGTTTGTTCAATGCATGACTGGAAGCATTCCTAGGGATAACTTGGTAGATGTTAAGGGAGGAGATTACTCTTCTTCGGCATCTGTACACTTATTGCCTTGTATGCCGTATATTTTAAGATATGCTCCTTAAGTACTTTTGTTTGACTTTCTGCTCATGATTACTGTAGTTAGTTTTTGATTGTGTATTATATCACAACCTTTTGCTACTACTTTTGAGGCTAGGCCTTTTTTAGCTAGGAAAAGGATAAGGAAAGTTCTTAGTTTTCAAGTTCTTTAATTTTCACCTCCTCTACATGCTTTGCTAAAAGTAGAGCTTGCAATCCAGCTACTGGTCAGTCATCATTGCCTGGTGAGGTTGTGGGCACTTTGACTGACATGCTTGAGCTAAGTTATATGTAGTATGGCAAAGATAGGGAGTTGACCTCTACTTACCTCCATATTGAGGATAATTGGCCAATGCCTTTTGAGCCACAGAACATTACTATGGTATGGTTTTTGTGATTTCCCATGCTCACTATGTTAGTTTAACTTTGTGTAACACTTCTTGTATTGGTTTTGACTAGTTAGAAGGGCTTCTGTAGAGAGGACTGCTCGATTTTAGTCAAGGCTTTTAGGTGATCCATAGTGGATAAGACCCGAGTTTTTACTATAAATACTTTTCCTATATTGGTTAGTTAGATATGCATGTGTATATGGTATGTATGATGTATTAAAATGCATTGATCCCTTATTATTTTGTAGAATGAGCTGACAAGAAAGGTGGCTACACTTCATGAGACCTAAAGGAAGTTGAGGGCACTGAAGATTTCTAAGAAGTTGGTGCTCTCTTTTGATGATGAGAACATAAAGAGTGAGAGTGAAGAATAAAGTAGATGGTAGCCCTACCTTTTCCTTTTTTTTTGTTAATAAGCCCTCTTATTTTTTTGTATATACAAATATTTATGACATTTGATACAATATATACATTCTCTTATTTTGAATATTTTTTTTGCATCTTTTCATATGAATACACAAGAATTGATTTACATGCAAACTTTATAATGAAATATACTATTCTACCAAAATATACAAAATATCTTCTCCATTTATATGACATCCCTCACAATAAGGAGTTCTTGACCATCCATGTAACTAGAGAGTTAAAGCTTAATGGTATTCTTTAACATTTCATCATTGAAATACAATCTCCTATACTAATTGGTGCAAGCTAACAAAGTATTATATTTTTAGTGACCCTTCTTAAGTAATTCGTTTCAACATACACAGCCACATCAATGAGGATGTACATAGTCTCTTTGAATGAATATCTCATCCATGGTTTAGTGTTGTTCTAATTAATAACATGATGAGTGATTACCATTAATGATACAGTGTCATTTTAATTAATACCAGGATAGGTAATTGCCGTCAAATGACCATAATAGGTCTTGGTATCATATGGTATGGCAAGATGTTTGTAACTCACTAAAGATCAATTGGCAGACATCCCTCAACTCATCTAACAAAGACCACATACTTCTTTAATGGTAAGGGGTTTGTAATCTATATAGAATTGGTCAGCAGATGACCCTTAACCCATCTAAACTTGGTTTATATGGATACTTTTATCATGGTCCTTGTAGACTTAGTTTCTATGCATGGTTTTAAGTCTACTTGTGAGTGTTTGTGTAGACTTGTCTTGTGGTCTGCGTAAACCATGACATTAGTTTTGACTGTATTAAGGTCTGTGTGGACGTTCTTGTGTGTTTTGGATTCCTTTTCCTTAAAAGGTTAAGAATAACTCAACTTGGAGTATATAAATACTACCTTCTTTTAGCCATTCATGATATCTCCATTATGTCTCTCTCTTTCAATCAATAATTATCCAAAATCTTAGATTCAAAGGCTATTTAAACTTTACTTATTCTTGCCCCTTTCTCTACTCTTAAATTCTTGTGAAAATTGAGGATAGACCTTAATTTTTTGTGTGCCACTGTGCACTATTGGGATCCTATTTTTCATGTATTTGTCTTTAATCATGAAGAGATCATTCCTACCCTTGAGAAATTTGCTACTATTATCAATTTTGATGTTTCTTCAGATGTTCCTCTAGCTATCCCATATTTTGAAGATCATGGCATTATACTTGGCTTAGGGATTTTACCCTTGGTGGCTTAGAAGATTATCCTAGGCATGGGTCTAATTTCCTTACAAATAGTTCTTGATTTCACTGGCCAACTCCCCCTAGTTTTATGGAACCGACAAAGTGAGTGCTGTTGTGTATACTCAATAACTTGTTGGTGGTTACCTTTAAGGACAAGTCTTATGATTTCAAATCATTTCAAATTCTAACTGGAATCTATTCTGGCTATAATCCTTTTGGTGTTATTTTGGCTAAAACCATCCATGGATTGGATGCTTTAAAGAGAGGTCATATTAACTTCATGATTAGAGGTCCTCTGCTTCTATAGGTTTACTTAAAGAGCCTATTTGGGTTTTCCCTCTATCTTTTGTTATTTCTTAAACCTTAACTTTTGCCTAGCATGCCTATAAGGGTTTTTGCTCTAGCGGGTTTGCCTAAATCTTGCTTAAGTGGTCCTTTTAGGATTTTCCAACCTAATAGCTCTCTTTTTTTAGATATAGTTATAGGAAAACTGAAGCTACTTATGATTCCTCTTGAGAAGCTTTGGATTCAATATGCCTCTAATCATCATTATGAAAGAAGACTTAAGAGAAAATTTGACACATGTGAGTAGTGGATTACATGGCTCAGTGGTATTACTGAAATTTGATATATGTGTCCTTGGTAGAAGATCTCCCATTTTTCACTGTCTTGTCATTCGAGCTGTGTTCCCTTAGTTGGGTTCAGGCATGCAACATTCTACATCCTCTCTCAAAATTAATGACAATTCGACTTGATATAATGAGTTCCTCTTAAACCTTTGCACTTTCAAGGTGAATCTTTGACAAAGCATTTCTTGTGCTATTTGCTTAACATGTGGGAATGTCATGTTATGTTGAAGGATGTGTCTGATCATGAAACCAGTAACATAAGTACCGATGATAATTATAATCATTTGATTATTAGTACATTAAGAGACAATAGGACACTAGTACTAAAGAGAAAAAGTGAAGATACAACTTCTACATCTGAAAAGAAGATTCATGCCTAACTTTTAAAGTTCACCATGCTTGAGTATTTTCTTTACCATGTATGGACCTTCCGCATTAGGCTTGAATTTCTCTTTAGGGTCTATTAGTAAAGGTCTAGTATACTTTAGGACAAAATCACCATCTTAGATTGGACTGGGGTTTGACTTTCTTGTTATAAGCCCTAGTAACCTTCTTCTGGTACAATTGCATGTGATATAGAGCCTTAAATTGCTTTTCATTAACCAAAATTAGTTTTTCATACCAAGCTATTACCCATTTAGGTTCTAGCACCTTTACTTCTAAAATAACCCTTAATGAAGGAACTTTAATCTCTACTAGTAACACCTCTTCCATTTCATACACTAATGAGTAAGGTGTAGCATTTGTAAAGGTTTTGATAGTTATTTTGTAACCCCAAAGTGTGAATGGTAACATTTCTACCCAATCTATATAAGTGACCATCATTTTCTACAAAATTTTCTTAACATTTTTGTTAACTACTTCTACTGCACTATTGGCTTGAGGTCTGTACGAAGAAGATTTATGGTGCTCAATTTTGTACTTCTACATAAGATGTTTGGTCTCACCTTGAAACTATACCCCATTATATGAGATAACTTGTTATGGCAACCCATACTTGCAGATGATATTTCTTTCAATAAATTTAGCCACCTGCCTTACCCCCAATTTATTGAAAGATTCAACTTCCACCTAATTAGAAACAAGGTTTCAAGGCTGTGGATGCACGCTTCATATTCAATGACATTATTGGTGGCTTAGAATTCCAATTTTCTAGCAAAGAACATTTGTTCACCTTTTGGATTGATGATCAGCATGCTAGCACCTGCTCTTTTCTAATTTACTGCTCTATCAAAGAACACTTTTCATCCTTCTTGAGATATTGCCCTCAAGTATTCATCTAGAAAGTGAAATTCTTCTTCCTTACCCTCAATTGGCTATTGTGCTAGAAAGTCTACCACTGCTCAGCCTTTGATTATTTTCTTAGTTATGTAAGAGATGTCAAATTCCTATAGTAACAGAATTTATCGACCCATTTTGCCTACCAGGGAAGGTGTAATTTATAGATACCTTAGAGGATCATGTCTGGCTATCGCCTCTACTTTGTATAATTAAAAGTAGTGACATAGCTTTTTGGACACCTAAATTACTCCCAAGCATATCTTCTCAACTTCTATATACTTATGCTCGTATGGGAGCAATTTCTTACTCAAGCAGTATACTACATACTCTACTATAGCTTCTATCTGCTTATGCAATGAGAGCCTTTATAGAGGTTTCCTCTACTGTAAGGTACATGATTAAGGTTTTTCCTAGTTTAGGTGGTTTCAAGATGGAAGGTCTGGTTAGGTATTGCCTTATGGCTTTAAAGGCTTTTTAGCAATCATTATTCTATTCACATGGTCGTCTTTTGTGTAGGAGCTTAAATGTGGGTTCACAAACAAATATGGCTTAGCTATAAACCTACTGATGTATTGCAATTTGCCTAGGTTAAGGGACATGCAGCTTTGGGATTACTTTCACTTTATTTGAATCCACTTCAATCTTATTTTTACTAACTATGAATCCCAATAACTTACTAGATGTAACTTCAAAGATGTATTTCTTGGGATCAAGTCTCATATTGAATTAGTTTAACCTTTGGAAGAACTTTTTTAGTGCTTCAAAATATCTTTCCCCTTTTATGGATTTTACCATTATGTCATCTATATATGCTTTTACCTCCTTATATATCATGTCATGAAAGAGTTTAGTGGCCATTCATTAGTATGTTGCCCCTGCATTCTTCAGTCTAAAGGGTATTTCCTTATAGCAATATGTTTCCCATTCTATCATGAAAGTTGTCTTGCACTTGTCTATCACCTTTATAAGGATCTAGTTATACCTTAATAATCTATCAACAAAGGAATACATAGCTACGCTATCTACTAATACATCAATATAGGGCAAAGGGAAGTCATCTTTAAGGCATGCCTTATTCTGATCTCAATAATCCACACACATCCTAACCCTTCCATCTTTTTTTGGCACAAAAATGATATTGGCTAACCAAGTGGGGAAAACTATCTCTTCAATGAACTTGGCTTTGTGTGTCTTGATAACTTCTTCCTTAACCTTTTCAGCCAATTTAAGTCTCATTCTTTTGAGCTTTTGGTGTACTAAAGTGATATGATCATAAGTCAAGATGGTGTGTTTGGTTACTTCTCGATTAATACTAGCCATGTCTTTGTAGTTCTAAGTAAAGATTTTCTCGTATTTTTTTAGTAATCTCTCAAATTTTTCACTTTCTTCAGTAGTAGTATCATAGGTAATTAATATATTTTTAGGATGTTCATTTTTACAAAGAGTAAATGGGTTAGTTTTAATGCAGTTAATGTCAAAGATACTCATGTAATGATCATTTGGATGCATGCTACCATCAAGAAAAACATCACACAAATAATCAAACTCTTTGTTCATTTTATTTTAAAAAAATTTATTCACCTTAAAGAGGTCAGATAAATACAATTGATCAATAAATAAATCACTATCTATGTCAAGCATATCTTTAGGCAAAGCTAGATAGATCTCTGTAATGGTTGCAGTTACTGAGAAGACTTCTTCTGCCCACTGAGTCTATTTCAAATCACTAAATTCCCAGTTTATGACATCCACAAAGATCTCAAACCCAGGCTTGTAATGACCATCTACTATTATAGGCTTTGAAGTTTCATCATACTTTTTCTTTTCTACTTCACAAAGTAATCCCTAAAATAGTTCCTCTTCTTTAAGTTGGTTCTTAGGCTTAGGTCATATCCTAACCCTTTTGTATCTTTCTAACTTTTAAGCTATAAAGGCTCTATCATCCCTTGAAGGTTTTTGTCTAAACCAGCACTAGAAAGAAAATCATCTTTTTAATGATTTTGGACACTATGGAGTCCATATAATCTTTGTATATTCTAGCAATGTGAAACCCATTAAATGGCTGATTGGCAATAGCTAGTATAGATATTGTGTGATCAATCTCAGCTTTGACTATGATAACATTTCCTTCATAGGAGAACTTGATCATCTAATGTAATGTGGAGGGGGACTCCTTTAAGCTTATAAAACTAGGGCCTTCCTAGCAAAACTAAAAATGTAGCTAGGATGTCAATGACAGTGAACTCCACTTCATCAATAATGGGCCCTACTTGGACCTTAGTAGTGAATAATCCTTTCACTTGTCTTCTAGTATCATCATATGCTTTGATGGCAATACTGGAGGGTACTAAGTCTTCTTTCTTTATTTCTAAACCTACTAAGATCTTGATTGGGCATACACATAATGATGAGCCATCATCAACCATGGTGCATCCAATCTTTTTCCTATTCACTTCAAACTTAATAAAAAAAAGACCAGTTATGTTCCCTTCTTTCTAGGGGTAGGTCTTTATCTGAGAAAGTGATGAGCCTAGTCTTACCAATTTTCATTACTTAGACTAGCTCTTTAGGAGTAATTGTGGTGGATACTGTAACTTGCTTGAAAGCTTCAACTACTTTTTACCAGTGGGCTTGAGAGGACATTAGTAGGTCTCACATTCTGATATAAGCTAGCATTTTCTTCAATTGTTTAAAGACCTCATTGTTTTTGTCTTCTTTGACTTCAAGTTCTTTTTCACGTAAGATCCAACCATTCTTCTCAACCTTTTTATCCATTTCTCCCTCAACCCTAATTGGTTCTCTCTTACCCTATGAGGATCTATCCTAGAAATTCTTGCTCTCTCTAAGCTCACCTTCACTCTCACTATCTCAAAAGCTAGTTAAAAGAATGGCTTCACTCTCTCTCATCCCCTCACTAATCTTGTAGTTAGATCCATAGATATCTCTTAACACATATTCTTCTAGTAATCCTAACTTGAGAAGATAAAAGTTCTAGTGCTTAAGAAGTGGGTTTGAGCTAGCCTCTGGCTTAGGTATTTTTTTAGAGTCAATGAGGCCTTGAATAGGTTTTCTGAGAAGCTTGCAATTATCAGTGAGGTGGCTTATTCTTTAGTGATAGGCGCAGTATTGGTCATGCCTATGGTTGGGAGGTAATGGACTATTTTGTGGTCATCAGGGGAGAGCTGCAGCTTCCCTTCTTTCATAAGCTTTTTACTAGGATAGTAACTTGCCCAAATTAGAATAACACTTACCCTGTATTGCATGTACATCTATTGTCTTGGCAGTGCCCGCAGCATTTTTGCTTGAGTAGTTTGGGTTACTTAATCTCTTGAAGCCTTTATTCTGATAAGCTACCTCTATATCAATGGCGATGTCTTTCAACTATTCCCATGTTGTAAGCTCACTGTTCATGTAACTATTCACATTTTTTATGAACATCTTAACTTGATCAATGTCTTCAGGCTTATTCCTCATCTTTAATATCTTAGCCCTTTTATCTTTCCAAATAGTTTGAAAAGGTTTTGTTAGGCCTTTACTTCATGAGCTCTAGATCCTTCAAAGTTACCTCAATACTGGCAATGTTAAAGTACTATTTACCGAATGCTCAAGCTACCTCACTCTTATCTTTCTTGACTGACCCTTTTCTCTTGGTAATGGTACCAATCCAAGGCCTGTCCCATGAGAGACATACTGAATAGGCTTACTATCTATTCTTTAGATAAATTAGTGGCCCTTATAGTGATCGCATATTACTTTAAGTGTATCTTAGGGTCAGTTGTACCATTAAATTTGCTCAAATTGATCATCTTGAACTTATGAGGCATGGATTAATTGAGTCATAGTTTGATATCATCTACATTGATATCTTTGCCCTTAGTGACCA
>CANXYI010709100.1:0-10061 GCA_948208565.1 Hura crepitans
AATCACAAGGATATTACTTTTACCATCCTTTGGAATAAAAGATGTTTATTTCAAAGCATGCGGTCTTCTTAGAGAAAGAGTTTCTCTCAAAGGAAGAAAGTGGGAGTAAGATTGAACTTGATGAAGTTCATTATCCATAAATAGAGGCGAATCAACTGGCTGATCCTAAGCCTATTACTCATATTGATAAGGAAATAGAAGAGCCTATGGAAACACAAGCTCCTAGGCATTGCACTAGAGTCCGTAATGTTCTAGAGAGATATGGATTTCTCATCGATCAGGACAAGGATGTCACTATTGTAGAGAACGATGAGCCTACAAGCTATAATGAGGTTCTGAAGTGTTTAGATTCTGAATTATGGCTGAAGGATATGAAATCCAAAATGGATTCCATGTATGACAATCAAGTTTGGAACTTAGTTAATCCACCTAAAGGGATAAAACCCATTGGGTGTAAATGGGTCTTCAAGAAGAAGACCGATATGGAGGGTAATGTAATTACCTATAAGGCATGCCTTGTAGCAAAAGGCTATCATCAAACGCAAGGAATTGACTTTGATGAAACCTTTTTTCCTATGGCGATGCTTAAATCCATCAGGATACTGCTTGCTATTGCCACTTATTATGATTATGAGATATGGAAAATGGATGTGAAGACAACTTTCCTTAATGGAAATCTATTAAAAGAAGTCTATATGACACAACCTGAGGGATTCACATCCAAAGATAGCAATCAGGTATGCAAGCTTTAGAGGTCCATTTATGGATTGAAGCAAGCATTTAGGAGCTGGAATATCCATTTTGCTGAGATAATCAAAGAGTTTGGTTTCTCACAAAACATAGATGAGCCATGTGTTTACAAGAAGGCAAGTGGGAGTGCAGTCATTTTCTTTGTGTTATATGTAGATGACATACTACTTATAGGAAATGATGTCTCAGTCCTTCAGTCATCAAGATTTAGCTGAGTAAGCAATTCTCCATGAAAGACCTTAAAGAAGCAACCTATAAATTAGGGATAAGGATTTATAGAGATAGATCCAGAAGGTTGCTTGGTCTTTCATAGTCTATATACATAGACAAAATACTAGAGAGGTTTAACATAGATCTCTCTAAGAAGGGTTTTATTCCCATGGTATATGGGAAACACCTTTCTAAATCTTTGTGTCCTAAGACACAAGAAGAGAGAGAGCATATGAGTAAGATCCCATATGCATCTGCTATAAGATCTCTCATATACTCTATGTTATGTATGAGGCTTGATGTATCATTTGCTCTGAGTGTCACAAGCAGATTCCAATCCATTTATGGAGAAGAACATTGGGCGGCTGTCAAGAATATCCTTAAGTACTTGAGAAGGACTAAGGATTTATTCTTGGTATATAGAGAGGGAAACTTGCAAGTTAGCCAGTATACTGGTGTAAGTTTTTAGTCCGACAAGGACAACTGTAAGTCTCAATCAGCTTATGTGTTTATTAAGGGTGGAGGAGCAATTGTTTAGAAGAGTTCCAAATAAGATATAACTACGGATTCAACTACTGAAGCTGAGTACATAACAACTTCTAATGCAGTAAAGGAAGTGGTTTGGATCAAGAAGTTCATCACTGAACTAGGAGTGGTCCATAGCATTATTAATCTAATACCATTGTATTGTGATAACAATGGGGTTATTGCACAAGTTATGGAACCATGGTCTCATCAGCGATCCAACCATGTTCTCAAGTGCTACCACCTAATTAGGGAGATCATTGGTAGAAAAGATGTGAAAATTGAAAGGGTCCCCATAGAACAAAATATAGCTGATCCTCTCATGAAGGCACTATATTAAAGGAAATTCGATCAATATGTAAATGCCATGGGCATTAGGTACATAAGTGATTAGCTCTAGTGCAAGTAGGAGAATGTTAGTTGTATACTCTAGAGCATAAGCATATTATATACATAGAAACTCATTTATTAATGAAAAGGCATTACTTTATTACTTGGTGCATTTATATCATTATATTATAATTTCTTGCTATGTCATAAACCATGTAATAAAGTCCCTAGTATATAATCACAGTACAAGGGAAATCATAAAGAGTTTATGATGTGAGATTCTTATTGCATGTAATTGTGATAATACCTAAATTATTCCTAGTCATAGTATTAATAAGATGGGACAATGTCAATACGGATAAACTAGGACATGTTTTACTCCTTGATTAGATCAAGTAGGAGTTCTCACTAATTGTAAGCATGTCGATGTATAGAGTTAACATGTGGATGCTTGCATGGGAAGCAAGTTCATCAGAGACTTATCATGAGATCTTTACATGGATATTTAATCTATGTCAGTGAAAGTATCTCATCATAATAGTGGTGCAAGTATCTTTAGACTTGAGATCACTAACTATCTTAAGAAAGGAATGATATACTTTGACTCTGATGCTTTTACTTTGCCATGATGTATACATAGCTAGGAGATTAGGTATATCATGAGATACTTGAAGATAAGGTAGTGATCAATAAAGGATTCACCACCCCAGATTACTAGTGGGGAGTTTATCTCAATGATCTAGCAATGATCTTTATTCGAGAAATTTTGATCAAAGTAAAATGAAAATGTGAATGGGATTCATAAGGGCATTTTTGGAATAAAAATAATTTTACTAAATCTAAACATATTTAGCGCTTAATTAGACATATTTAATTAAGCATTGAGTTGACACAAGTCCATACTCAAACCTGAATAAGATAAAGAATGGTGAAAGGAGTTTATTGCACCATAACTGTATATGGATAAGTTAAGTCAAACCACTTTGACTTTCTGGCACTTAGATAGTCATGATGTGTGGCTAGATACCTCTCTTGACTTGTATCTGAGTGAGAAATATTGATTAGAGATTAATATTGACTTAAAGAGTTTAAGTTAGTAGAGTCCTAGTCGAACTAGGATTCTTTGGCAAAGTCCCAGTCAAACTATGATTCTTTGGAAGAGTCCCAGTCAAACTAGGATTCTTTGGAAGAGTCCCAGTCAAACTAGGATTCTTTGGTAGAATCCCAGTCAAACTAGTTTTCTCACTAAATACTTCCAACGTATTTCGAAAATCCATAGGGTCACACACGTAAAGGATTTTTAGTAGAACTGAATATATTAAATTATATTAAGATATTAAATGACATGAGATGTCATTGGAAGGGAAAGAAATAAGAAAGAATAATTAATTTGGGCTTAGAGAACAAATTAATGTATCTAGCTAATTAGGGTTAGATACATTAAGGCCTTAAAAGCCTGCTTAGTAGATTTATTTTCCTCTAATTTTTAGGCCATCTTTTAAGTATTAAAAGGGCTTTAAAGTAGACTTATAGCTAATTTAAATTTAGGCCAAAAAGGGGCCTAAATTAATTAGTCTAAGATTAGGTCAAACCCATGCACAGAGAGCCCACCTAGGATTTCTATGCAGGGCTGAATTTAATTGGCCCATTTGATGGGCTTAATTAAATCCAATTGAGGTTAAATTTTAATGAGATTAAATTCAAAAATAGGGCACTTAAGAGGATATAAATAAGCCTCAAAAGTCATTCACCATGGGTGACCTCTTTGAAATTTGTGTAGAAGCCATTTTTCTCTGCAGTAGATTTTTCTTTCTTTATTTTTTCTTCTCTTCACATCTAAATATTCTTACTAGCCCATAGATATTTAGATATTCACTAGAAATCCTTGTGTGGATACCTTAGAGGTGCTCCCAATTGAGGAACACTGTGGTTTGCAACAACCCAGTGTGGTGAAATTCAAGAAAAATGAAGAACAGTGAAGAATGGTAAACACTATTCTCTATTTTTCTTATTATTATTAATTTCAATTCTTCCAATGGCTAAATAACATGTTTGGATTCCATAGAAAATTTTAAATTTTCCATTGTGCATGATCTATGGAAACCAACAGCTTGGTGATTGTTGTTGTATGCAAACTCTGCTAAAGGGATTTACCTATCCCAACTACCATTAAGCTCTATTGAATATGCTCGGAGCATATCTTTAAGTACCTAAATAATCCTCTTTAACTAGCCATTCATTTGAGGATGAAAAGCTATGTTGAAGCTAAGCCTTATCCCTAAAGCATTTTGGAGTTTCCTCCAAAATCTCGATGTAAAATAGGGATCTGTATCTAATATAATAGATAAAGGCACACAATGTAGCCTTATGATCTCATCAATATATAACTCAGCTAGCTTATCCTTTTAGTAATCCTTTCTCACTAATATAAAGTGAGCTGACTTAGTCAATCTGTTGACCACTACCCAAACTACATCATGCCTGTTCCTTGTCAAGAGGTAGCCTAATCATGAAATCTATAGTGACTCTATCCCATTTCCATTCTGGTATTGCTATGGGATAAAGCAATCCTAAAAGAACTTGATGCTCAGCTTTCACTTGCTAACAAGTGAGGCATCTAGTCACAAAATCTGCCATATCCTTCTTCATACCTAGCCACCAATAAGCCATATTTAGGTCCTGGTACATCTCTATATTGCCAGGATGCATTGCATAAGGTGCACTATGTGCTTCTTGAAGAATCTGCTATCTCAGCTCTTTCTTGTCTGGCACACATAAATGGTCGTGATAATACAAATACTCGCCTTTCTTAATCATGAACTCTATTGGCTTTCCCTCTTGGATCATACCTATGATACTTAGAAGCCTCTTATCATCTTTTTGTGAATCCTTAACTATCTTAAATAAGCTCAGCTATACATGCAACTTAGTTAATAGACCGCCATCATCTTATAGCTTTAAGCTGACTCTTATAGCCTTCAAGGTTGACATAAGTTTTCTACTTAAGGCATCCACAACAATATTCGCTTTTCTAGGATGGAAGTCAATAAGGCAAGCATAGTCCTTAATTAACTCCATCCATCTCTTCTGCCTCAAGTTAAGCTTCTTCTGTATTAGTAGATACTTCAAACTCTTATGGTTTGTGTAGATGTAGCACTTCTCCCCATAAAGATAGTGCCTCCATATCTTTACAGCAAACACAATAGCTGCAAAGATCAAAATCATGTGTCGGGTAGTTTTTCTCATGTAGTTTTAATTGTCATGAAGCGTAGGCAACCACATTATCATCTTGCATGAGAACACAACCCAACCCATTAAATAAGGCATCACTATAGATAGTGAACTCTTTCTCTGTCTCTGGTTGTACTAAGATTGGCGCCTCTATCAATATACTCTTGAGCTTGTCAAAGCTCTCCTGACACTTGCTATCCCATACAAATGGCACATGTTTCTTTAGAAGACATGTCATAGGAGCTGCAATCAATGAAAATCCTTTCACAAGCCTTTTATAATACTTGGCTAATCCTAAGAAACTCTAAATCTCAGTCATATGCCTCAGCAGTTTCCACTCTATAACTGTTTGAATCTTGCTCTGATCAACCCTTATACCTTTTGTTGATGCTATGTGTCCTAAAAATGACACCTCTTCTACCTAAAACTCACACTTACTAAGCTTGGCAAAGAGTTTTTCATCCCTTAAAACTTGAAGAACCATCTGTAAATGCCTTACATAATTGTCTCTATTCTTGGAGTACATAAGAATGTCATCTATAAAGACCACCATGAATTGATCCAGAAATGGTTTAAAAATCTTATTTATGAGGTCCATGAATGCCGCTGGTGCATTAGTCAAATTGAATGTCATTACAAGGAACTTATAGTGACCATATCTAGTCCAAAAAGTTGTTTTGTGTATGTCCACTTCCTTCACTCTAATCTAATAGTATCTAAGATCTAAGGTCGACCTTAGAGAAGACACCTGTTCCTCTAAGCTGGTAAAAAAGATCATCAATCCATAATAAGGGGTAATTGTTCTTAATTGTGACTTTGTTCAACTACCAATAGTCTACACACAATCTCAAAAAACCATCTTTCTTCTTGACAAACAGGACCGGTGCTCCCTAAAGAGAAACACTCAGTCTAATAAAACCTTTGTCAAAGAGGTTTTGCAATTGAACCTTCAACTCTTTTAACTCTGCTAGAGCTATCCGATACAAAGCTATAGACACTGTTGTTGTGCTTGGCATAAACTCAATCCCAAACTCTAACTCTCGTTCTAGAGGCAAACTCATAAGCTTATCTGGGAAAATGTCTCTAAACTCTGCCACTACTAGTATCTCACTTACTTCTAATGCTTTCTTTTGGGTGTCAACCACAAGAGCAAGATAGGCTTCACAACCCTTCCATATCAATCTTCTAGCTACAACTACTAATATTATATTGCTTATGCAATTCGAACTTTCACCTCTTACTATCACTGCTGACCTATCATCATCTTACAATGTGATCCTCTTCCTTATGTAATCCATTATGGCATGATACTTGGACAACTAGTCTATGCCTAGCATAAAATCAAACTCATTGAATGGCAATTCAATGAGATCCACTCCAAAAACATGTCCTTGTACTAATAAAGGATAGTTTCTATAAACCTTATTAACTATGATGTGCTATCTAATTGAATTGCTAACCATCATGTCAAAACCAAAGTCATTTGACTCTAACCCCTAGTCTAAAACCCATGTTGTGCATATATAACTGTGTGTGGACCCTGAGTCTATCAGTTTTAAAGTAGGTAAATCAAAGATATGTAATGTACCTATTATAACATCTATAACCTCTGCTTTCTCATGTGCTCTAATGGTGTACTACCTCACTAGAGCTCTACTCTCTGACTTGTCTCTCTCACTTGCCCCAGCTCTATTCCTGATCTCTCTTTGGTCTCCCCTTTATGATAACTCTTGGGGCTTTTTAAGATAATCTTTTTGGAGGTTATCTTTAGTGCCACAACTTTAGCAAACATCTCACAATGTCCTCTAACACACTCCCTTATGCATCCTGTGACAAATCTCACACTCTAATGTTGTGGCATTGCCTACTGTAGATCTAGGGACACTTGAAGCTTATGTCTATTACTTGGACTATGATTTAGATCACTAGCCTAATCTCTAACTCTGCTCATGCTTCTTGTCCTACCAATTCTTGGACTGCTAACTTTTTTACTTCTTGTCTATGTTATACCTAGAATTGCCCTATCCTTGGCTATATGATCGCTTCTTGAAGCTATCTCACTTCTATCTCAACTATCTAATCATCTCTATTGTCTGACATGTATCCACTAAAGTTAAGAAGTCTCAGACCTTTATCTAACTGACCTGATACCTAATATCCAAGTTTAGCCCCTTTTCAAACTTCTTGCATTTGTCCTCTTCTATAGCAACAACTGCCTTAGCATAATAGCTCAACCGTGCATACAATTTCTCATACTCGGCTATGGTCCGATGCCTATACTTAAGATGCATGAATTCCTGGTACTTCTAGTCCAGGTAATACTTTGAGATGTACTTCTTTTTAAACTCCCTCATGAAAAACTCCTAAGTCAGATCCTCTGCTGCTTTATGCTCCGTAATGGTTTCCCACCACTTCAATGCCTCCTCTAATAGCATGGAGATGGCACACACTGTATACTCATCTAGAGGACATCTGAGCTACTACATAATCCTAACTATCAAGTCTAACCAATACTCTGCTCGACTGGAATCATCCTTCTCAACTCCTTTAAAGAACTATGCCCCATTCTTTAGCAGCTGCTCTCTGTAGGTTCTTTAAAAATGCTTGTGCCTTTTAGGGTGTAGGAGGTGGAACTACCTACTGTGCTGTAGCAACTATAAAAGTAGTAGCTATAGCAGCTGCAACAGTAGTAGCTATAGCAGCTACTATCACTTATCTTACTAAATCTAGTATAGTCTCTAGCCAGACTAGTGGGTCTTGCTACTTGGGCACAGCGTGTCCCTCATCACTAGGAGTTATGCTCATAAATCGAGCACCCCCTTATACTATTATGGTAGGAACATGGCTCTCTACCTCTTTTTCCTCTTTTTGGGTCATACTATGACTCATCTTTATGCCTGTAGGTAAGAAAGACAGATTATAAGCCACCAAATGTAAATTATAATGGTGTAAACATTTTACACACTATAGTACTCTTGTGTAATCTATAGGTCTAGAGGAAAGCCTAAAACTGGCTTTGATACCACTAAAGTGTGATAGCCGCCACCCATTCCGTACATCAAATTGAATAGTGAATACGCACAATGCATAACAATATCCGAAATACATATACAAAAACCCATCCCGTTTAAATCTTTTTATTACTTAAGACATTTTAAAACTCAAGAAGATGTAAAAACATAAAAATAGTTTTGGCACGCATTATAAGGTAACTAGTGGGGTTATTGTGTCAAAATTCTGATAGCATAACAGCTGTACCGGGACACTTTCCCAAATAGTACCTACTTTAAAAACACTTCTATAATTATGGTAAAACAATTTCTCAACCACCTAGGCCCTCTTGACCCTCCAAACTCATCTAAACAATGTATCACATAAAACAGAGCCTCAGGCTCATCAAAACATTATATAAAAACTCAATAAGGCCTTAGGCACCTTTAGTAGGACTCATCACATGCAGAAGCAAGAGATATCATATAAGTCATACAATGTAATTTAAAACATTATATTAAAGGTTTACAAAAACATATATCACTTAAGTTACAAAACCAAACTGGTATACATAGAATAGGCCTAATCCCTCTATTAGATCACAAAAGTACTATAAATGCTATTATATCATTATACATTTACAAAATAAACAAAATATGTACAGAGGGGTAATTCTTCACTTCTCCTATGGTGCAAAGGCTTTGACTCTAATATGTACTTTTCTTTAACCTACGCATTGCAAAAATAAGCAATGAGCTAAGCATAAAGCTTAGTGGTGTAATCACTTTAATATGCACACTTATATTTATTCAAACATGTGTTTAAATATGTATTAGCAATAGACATTATGTTGAAATAACTTACATGTCACGTAACATACAATAATCACATGATATAATATATACATGTTTCTATATGGCGTAGAGTAAGCAATAGGCTGAAAGACATGATTATCACATATCTCATCATCATCACATAGTCAACATAACAGTCCGCGTGATATCAACTCACGTATGTATGTTATCACACACACATAATCTATAAGCACATAAGATATATCTACATGTCATACTTTTATATAAAAGCCATGAAAGCGAGATCATATGTTAGGTTATATTACTTCATCATTAACCATGATAGTTATTAGTTTAATTAATGCCTATACTATCAAGACAACTATACAAGGCTAGATAGCAAAAACATGGTATCATGCCCGAAGGTTCAAGGTATCATGCCTAAACGCTAGTGCTCATCAACACAATAAGGTAACCCATAGGTCTCATACCTAAAGGTATGCTAGCAACTGCTAATATCCTAGTTGATGATCAACCTATCTAAACTAGTTTGTCTAGTGGTATAGGCATAACTAAACTAATCATGTTCGGCCATTTTAGTTAGTATTAACAAAGATAGCAATTATTGCTCATTTGAACATACGCATCATGGGTTCATACTTATTACTGTGTACATATATCACATAAGCCAATAGCAAATAGCAATGCCTTCAACTCACATCCATTTCATGTATCATGAAAATGAGTTATGTAGCCAACTTAGACTTATATACACATATAGATAGATAAACATCTCATTTTCACTTTTACACACATGTACACACTAACATACACATTACCATTATGTTCATTCCATACTCAAGTATAATTAACCATTACTCACTTAAGTGCATAGCTCAAGTTTCACGAATAAATAATTCAAGCATATGGCCACATTTCAGGCAAAATCGATTATCAAGACTCACTGTGTGCATTACACGGCTTAACCACATCCCACGACCAAAGCACATTTTATATCATATCTTTACACTTTATAAGCATGCATTTGGATCATAAAATATGTCCATGCTCTCAATTTCTCAATATAGCATGATGTAGCCACTTAGCATATCATATGCAACTTATATGACTACCAAGAATCACATATGAGTACAACACTTATAAGTTACATCTAATCACCATTTATAGCATTTGTATATATATTACACTGCATATATCATGTAGGTTAGG